>CAUYRH010042514.1:0-80620 GCA_963574655.1 Perodicticus potto | reverse complement strand
ATTCTACCTTTAATCTACTCAAACAGAACAATCTCCAGCCCAGAATTCTATACCTCAGGCTCCTCAGCTCAGCACTCTCTACCACAGGTTCTGTGTTCTGCCCACGTTCACATCTCTCTAGTTTTTGGGGTGCAGAGCTTTCTGCAGGTATACCACACAGGCTTTTCTACGCTTTTCTGAGCCAAGAGCACTGCCCACAGTGCCCAGCCTCGCCCGCTGCACATACACTGTGCTGGCTCTACTCCCACTGCACAGCCTCCAGGACTGCGCTCAAATGCCACTTCCTCCCCAAAGACGCCCCCACACACTAGGGTAAGTTAGATTTCTGTTATATGCTATGCTCTCATGAAGCCCTGTCCGAGAGTACGATCTCAGTGTGTATACATTTGTCAATTACTGCCTACCCTCAGCCCCTTCAAGCTATCCCCTCGTGGGAGCAGGTGTGAGCTTGCCATTCCATCCCCAGCCCCCAGCACAGTGCCCAGCACCCTGATGACAGAACCGAGTAAAGGCATTTCTGCTATAACAGCAGTATCATGAGCTTAGAAACACCAGGGCTGGTGGGGGCAAAGCAAGATAGAAGCAGACAAACCTAGGAGACTTTGTAGCCAGAGCACTGACAAACACAAATTAGCACTCAGGGCAACAGGGAGACAGCTCAGACAGACAGTTCAGTGGGACAGAAGGCTGCTTTGGGGGGGTGGAGGGTGGTTAGAAAGGCAAAAAGCAAAACAAAGGGGGCAAGTGTGGGCTGTGGGCTCTGACATAACAGGAGGAGGTCATGGGAATGCCCTCAGGTGGGCACAGGGGAAACAACTCTATGAGCCAGAATGGCAGCCTGGGGATGCCTCTCTCTAGGAGGGGGTGAAGGGGTGCTCCATTCCAGCTTCTCCATACAGGACTCCTACAACTGTAGCCGCTGGACTGACAGACTGCTTTTGGGGTTTTTTGTGTTTGTTTGTTTGTTTGTTTGTTTGGCCAGAAATCACAATGCTCTTCCCAGTCTTCCAGTGCCCCTCACCTAGAAAAATTTGTGTAAAAACTAGCACAACTTCCATGTTGTATCAACATAACTTATTATCATCTCCCTATATTACTAGCTAGTATTCTGCACAACACTGGGATTGAGGACATTGATACATGTGTTGAGTAGTGAAAGTTTCTCCCACCCCTTCCTGACCAGTCCATCAACTACAGAGGACCCCCAACTTACAAATAAGGTGCGTCTGGGCTACGTCCCAGTCACTGTTTTAAACCCTAGCACATTCTAGAGTTAACTAGAGAAGCCTGTGCAGTCCCTGAAGTAACCCAAGTCAGCACTCATTGAGCACAGACCACTTGCCAAATTCTGGCCTAGGCCCTCTGTTGTTTGCATGTCGGATCCAACATTCAATCCTGGTAACAGTGCTTTGGGGTAGAGTCTATTCTCAGCTCCACTTTAAGTTGAGAAAACACAGGGGTCACACAACCACTTCACAATAGTGGAGAAACTCAACTAACTCAACATACAAGTGAAATAACAAGAGTAAACTACAGGTTTGCAGTTGATTTGGAGCATGGGTGGTCTCCAGTGTGCGCCTCCCCCTGCCCCCTAAGTTCCCCCCACCATGGGCAACCGGCGGCACCACCTACACTACACCTTCTGAACCGCCAGACTACACTGTGGCCAGGCCCTGCAGCAGCAGGGCCGCAGCTCCTGCCCATCTCTGTCCTACTCTCAGAAGGCCCCATAGTTCCCAACATGGCTTCCCCTCCAGGAAAAGGAGCCACGGGAAGCAAATGCACCCTCTGAATTCTCAATCCAACCCGACCCTTCAAAGTACACTGATAAAAATGTCCCTGTTTACATTATGAATGTAATGAGATTCTCGTCCACTTTGCTCTTATGTATTGGTATTTGAACACTGCCTCTAGGACAGCTGTTTCTTCTTCTTCTTTTTTTTTTTTTTTTTGAGACAGAACCTCAAGCTGTCACCCTGGGTAGAGTGCCCTGGCGTTACAGCTCACAGCAACCTCCAACTCCTGGGCTTAAGCGATTTTCTTCCCTTGGTCTCCCAAGTAGCTGGGACTACAGGTGCCTGCCACAACTCATGGCTATTTTTATGTTTTGGTTGTAGTTGTCATTGTTGTTTGGCAGGCACAGGTTGGATTCAAATACACCAGCTCTGGTGCATGTGGCTGGAATCTTAACAGCTTGAGTTACAGGTGCCAAGGCTATCTGTTTCTTCTTAATGCTTCTGTGGACATTTTCCTTTTTCTTTTCTTTTCTATTTTTTTTTTTTTTTTTTTTTTTAGATAAGGTCTCATTCTCTGTGTTGCTCAGGCTAGAGTGTAATGTAACAATCACATACCTCACTGTAACCTTGACCTCCTGGGCTCAAGTGATCCTCCTGTCTCAGCCTCCTGAGTAGCTGGGACTACAAGTGCACACTATCATGCCTGGCTATCATTGTTTTGTAGAGATGGCGGGGAGAGGGGGGCATTGGGGACGTGGGGGTGGGGGCTTGCCTACCTTTTCCAGGTTGGTCTCAAACTCCTGGCCTCAAGTAATTCTCCTGCCCAAGTTTCCCAAAATGTTGGTATTATAGGCATGAGCTGTCCAGCTGCTATGGACATTTTCACATTGAAGCCCTCAGGACCTTCAGAAATCCTAATCAGAAATCTTCAGGACCGCTTGCTTCAATGTGCCCCCCACCCCAAGCCTAGACAGCTTAGTAGATGGCAACTGAGAACAATGCAAACTCACTTGTATAAACTGATGGTTGGCTCCACTGCCAACATAACGAAGGGCGCAACCGTGTAAGATACAGCCAGCTGGGTGACAGCCCAGGTGACCACATCATAAGCGACCTTGACAGTTTTTGAAGAAAGGAAGTAATGCCTGTAGTTGTTTCTCACCTGCAAGCCCAGGAGGCAAAAATGGGGAGAAGGGGGTGAGTTACTCCATGCACACAGAAGTACATCCTAGCAACACCGACTGCAGAAAACAACCACCATCCATTCTATTTTCAACTAAAAAGACCATTATGGCTCTTCTTACTTGAAAAAAAAAAATGTTCACAGTCGAAAAACATTCAAACTACACAAAAGGAAAAAGTACTTTGTTTTCTTTTTTAATATCTCCTAAAGAAAAGTATCATTGAAGAACTTGGTCCAGAGCCTTCTAAGCCTCTTCCATTTGTATATATCCACATTTATATTCTTAATGGCACCAATATATTTTCTAGCCTTTTTAGTTATACATCATGAACTTTCTCCATGTCAGTAGATATTAATCTCCAATACAATTTTTAAGTTAATTATAGAAAAGTTAGCTTCTCTTCCCATTTCCTGTTTTGCCATTATAAACAATTCTGTGATGCAAACCTTTGTAATAAATTTACAGCCTATTTCCTAATTATTTCCTTTGGGTAATGATGATAGATACAAATAATGTTCCTATTAGTATTAATAATAGCAGCTACCATTAATTGAGTGCTTACTGAGTGCCAAGCCTGTGTTAATGGATCATCTCTGTTGATTTTCCCAATAAGCTTAGTGTGTAGGCATCATTATTCTCATTTTATAAGTATGGAAACTAAGACTTAGGTAAAGAGACAATTCTTTGAAGTGGAAAATGCTAGGTCAAAGGATATACTGCTTTGTAGATCTTTTGACACATGTGACTAGACTTGCCTACAGAAAGACACCTAATTTCCAGATGCCACAATCAAAGGCAGAGCTGGAGTAGGCAGGTCAGCCCCAAACCAGGAAGGAATTCAATGGCTGAGGCTGCCTAGCAAGCTAAATACTCCATCTCCTACCTAACTTATTTGTGAACAATGTTTCCAGATCGTTCAAAAGAAAGGCTCTACAGAAATGAAAGCCTTTATGCCAGTGAAGGTCATAGAATTAGAGTTTAAGGAATAATATTCTGGATATGTTAACAAATAAAATTCTGACCTTTATTTCTTAGCTTGTCCTGGCCATCTGTTCTTTGGTTTCCTTGTATAATCTGAGTAGGTGTATGAATCGGAAAAAAGAAAATACCTTTCCTGTTTTCTCTGTACAAATACACTCGATGTGCACTTAATTTTAAAAGTGTGTTGATGAGTATGAATAGCAATCAATTATCTACCTTGTGCACATATATATTCCAACACACCTTTGTCTAACTAAAATAGAAGCTCCTCGGGGAGCTCACAGCATTTGCTCACTGTGGTAGCCTAGCACCTAGAACACTGGCGCACAGCAGGCTTCCTGAAATAATCACAGAATACATGAATTAAAGGATAGGTGAACAGCCACGATGGGGCTGCTGAATTCACATCCTAAAAATGCCAACAAAAGTTCAACAAATGTCAAAGCATGTGGCATCTGAAATAAGGAAGGCCACAATCACTACCAACGAGTGGGATTAAATCAAATACAAACCTCCTTTACTTGACAATGAATTGCAATTACATCTATACGTATGCACCTCCTTCTTTGAGAACAGTCATATTTTTTATTCCTTTATTACTTTGTTCTACAACAAGCAAACAGCAGGAACAATCAAGGACAAACTAATGATTCCTCAAAACACCTAGAGAACCAAATTTACAAAATTCATAAAGAATTTCACAGAAATTAATTAAGAGAGCTGGATCAGGCATGAGAACATAAGAAGTTAGACAAATTTCTAACAGAAACATTTCTTCTGGCTGCTGTCTCACTGACTGCTCACAGACACTGTGAATTATTTCCAGGCTTAGGGCCATGAAATGAGAAATTCAGTGGAACGTAAGCAAAGGGAAGCCCTATGGAGCCCACATTAATTAATAACCATTGTCATCCATAATTAGTGTATTATTAAAAACGTTTTCACCTCCTAAGGTATGATTAGGTATTGCCCCTAAAATTCCTTTGGTTTTACAAGCACCCTCTGTAAATAACATGGAAATAAAATGGTTAACCATTTCTGTAATGACCACAAGTTCCTCTATACTGACATGTTTCTCTAATGAGAAGACTTCTGCATGCTGTTTGATTTTTCAGAATATCACTCCCACCTTCCATCCCTGCTCCCAACTCCTGCTAGGATTCTAAAGATGACAAACACACAAGCATCAGATTCTTAAGGGAAAGACCGCACATCCAAGGAAGCTTACCGCTCTAGCTGCTAATGTGACCAGGGTTCCAGTTAAGAAGGTAAAATAGTATCCAGGGTAGACACCATGCCACAAAGCAGACAGGATGAAGGTTAGCACCGTGGGGTACCATGGAACCCGCTCATAGCACACGCTGTAAAAAGAGGAAAGAACAACCAGTAAAACTTACCAGAAACTTCTGGGCACGGCTGCTCGTTTTGGGATCAGACAACACAGAAATCATTTGATCCATTCACTGATGTGATGACCCCTGACCCTGTGCAGGGATGCAGTGTGAGCCAAGCAGCCTGAGCGGCTCTGGTTTCCGTGACCACTATCTGATGGGCAATTCCTGGCTCCTGAGGACATGTTATACATTTTTAACCTCCATAGAATAAATGATCTGGACTGCACCACACTAAAGGTCTGACTGATCACTTTATACTCAGCGAGAGTTCCTGCCATATAGAAGATTTCTCTACCAATGGCCTAATCTAGTTAGTGCCACTGGCCTTAAAAATTTTTCATTCAGGATGTTCGTCTTTAGGAATGAACATCCTCATTTAGTCAAAATCAATCAAAATCAATCAACCTTTCCAACCAAATTCCTATGCCATCTAACTTATCAACGCTGTAACTCTTTTCATCTTTCTTGGCAACAACTCCAGGACAAAATCCAGGTGGCAGCTATGCATATACACGACCTCTTCAGGTCTCCATGAAGAGGTGTCCATCAGACACAATCCATGAATGTGCCTTCAAGAGAGATATTGTGAGAATCCAGAAAATGTCAGCAAATGCCCTGGACTTCTTTGCTTTTTTGGTTGTTTATTAGAACAAAATGATAGGGGACTGCCCCCCAACTCAGCCTATGAATTGCCAATGATACTCAAAAGAAGCTACCACCTGGTTTACTAAATGAGAAAGAATACTAAAGAATAAAAAAAAGAAAACAGAAATTAAAACAGTTAATACCAATCCAGCACTGTAGAGGTAGTTCCCAAGTAACCGATTTAAACCCAAACTAAGGATTATAGCTTTTTCAGAGGAAGAAAAAGATTACATTTGGGGAAGACAAACATGGCCTGAGACCCCATTTGTAATGTTTCGTTTTGAAATGAGAAGGACATTAAGTGTTTGCTTCTTACTCTTAGTATCTTTTTGTATGACTGAAATATTTCATTTTTTTTCTAAAATGATTAAAAAGCTTTTTTTGTCATTTTGCATGTCTCATTTTAGAATACAAACTCCTAATGGAGACCAGGTGGCTCTTAGCACAGCGTGATTACTCAATACATGGAGACAAAGATTTATGTTAGGGTTATTTGCAATAATTAATATTAATGAAATTATTAATAGAAATTAATTAATAACAATAATGTCAAGGTCAAATTTCAAAAATTGCATGTTTGGGTCAATTTTTAGAAAATACTGCAGTAGGCTTACTTTGGAGGAATTTATTCACATTCCATTTCTTCTGTTACCCCAGTATTCAGACCCAGGAGAGAAGCTACTTATCAGAAACAGCGGAATTTGTCTTAAAGCTTTGTATTGTTATGCTCTCCCCTGCACTCATTATGATAGGCATAATCATCAAGCATGCTTCGCTGCTTTAAAGACAGCATATTATTAGTTCCGCAGCAAGAAATGTTTCTAATTCTGGAACACGTAGGGAAACAAAAAGACAGAGAACTATCAACAAAAATATAAACTTTGAAAGCATAAACGTGGGGTACACAAAGCTTTTACTGCTGGGGACGAACATCAACCCTCTTCAAGGTCTGAGGTGTAGACTCTGCCCTAATTAAGAGGCAGCACAGAGGCCAAGATTCTAGTTATGCGAACAGACCGTCGGAGCTTGTATCTATCACTCATTAGCTGTGTGACTTTGCACGAGGTGCATAACCTCTCTGTCTCACTTTCCTCATCTGTAAAATGGGGATAACAACTACCAGCATCTCATGAGACTGACGGAGGATTCAGTGAGTGCCCAGTACACAGTAATGGCAGCATTAAGTGATACAGTAAATGTGCTACATTACGACCTTCTCATATCACTGTATTTTTACTTTTCATTTACAGGGAATAGACGTTCATACAAAACAAGAGTGTTAGGGGACACTGCCGCTGGCGGGCTACTGCTATTCATCTACTGACTCCCCTCTAAACAGCCCAGGGCCATGAGTAATGAGGTTGGTTTTATTTTTCTTACCACTTTAGCCAAGTAGCTGTCTGAATATTCCAGTTTTGTAAGTACATTTTGAAACTTGTAGCAGTCTAGAAAGAAAATAACACCTATCATTAGCCTTAAAAATACTCCAAGTAATGGAAAGTCCTCCCCAGATTTCCCTGGTAGCAGATCAGATATAGCCTTTCAACAGTGACTATTCCCAGTTAAGAGTAAATCAGCTGTTCCATTACACCGTAAAACTGCCTGGTGCTTCTAAGCTTTACTTTACAACTAAAGCTTGCCTTGCAAAGTCTTGTTTGTTCTCAAAATTTATTTTCAAATTATAGGAAAACCAAAGGACCATCTTGTGGGCTTCCTTTCACTCTGGTAAAAAATTTAAAGTCATCTGAATTTGAAAACTAAATATCCTAAAAGAGGATTTTACCACAGGAAAAATTTAATCATGTGAACTTAGTGCCTTTACGAGGACAGCTTAAGTTTAATTGTCATCTTTTCGCTAGGTGGCCATCCACAAACTAGGTCAGTTGTGCAGTTAACTCTATAAATAGTTACCCAGGTTCAGATGCTTCCAATTGTGTCTGGGATAGTAAGCGATTTTACGCATGGAGGGATCATAATACAGAAAAGCAAGCAAAGAAATCTCACCCAACTGGCAAAGAGGCAAATAAATCAACCACTGAGGAAGATACACCTCAAAGTCAACTGGGTTTTCTCACTTTTTTTAAAAAAGGGTCTTATCAAAAGCTGGTGGTAAAAAGCACGAAACAAGCGTACAAGGACCAGAATTCCTAAAGAAGTCAGAAAGTCTGGGCGCCACTCTTTTTCTGTTGAAGTTCCTTCAAACATAAGAAACCTTCTTATGGAGGTCATACATTGGCCTGCTGTTACAGGCTTACAAGAGAGGGAGAGAGGGTGGGAAGGAGGGAAGAGGGAGGCAGGAAGATGAATGATAAGATAGATGGATGGATGATAGACTCATTTCTTTATGGGCCGCTTTTATTTCAAAATCCTAAAGAGTACTCCTTATCCATTTCTTCTATGGCTAATAAAATGCTATAAACTTGGCCTCAAGGTACCTAAAATAAAGCACACTTCCTTGTTTTTATTAGCTTCATGCCCTATATCAAAATCCAGTGAAAATACAAACTTTCTCCTGGTTTTCTTTTATAATAAATACATAACTTAGCCCTTTCCCCTGAACACACACCCACCCACAGTGAAAGGTGTCTGTTTTTTGGTGCGTACCAAGGGTGGACTAGTAGGCACCCACCCTACAGGACATTCACCTACAGCACTCCATGGCAGCCAGAAGCGGCCCACGAGTTTGGAGGGAGAGAAGAATTTCAGTAAGTAAAGGAGTAAAGTCATTAACACACTCCGACTCTCGACCCTCTCCGACGTCATCTACACAGAAAAACCTGCAGATTATTTATATTGCTTTTAAAAAACAGGGAAAGGTTATTCTGAAAGCTGGATCTTGTCCCTTTCTGATGTGGTTCATCATGAGGTGGAAACTGCTTCTTGTATCACAAGAGACAAGTAACAGGAAAAGCATTAATTGTTAATTCGGGATTGATGTCGGATCTTGGCCATGTCCTAACCACACCTGCCAAGGCTTTCCACCCACAGGAACCCCCAGATCTTCTAGAATATACAAAAATGGGTGCTTTACCCACTGTGGACCCTCAATTAAAATTAACATTTGTTGAATTTGACTGACCAGAGTAACTAAATGATGTGATGAGTTTAAGTTGAAAGGAGGATGCAATTTACTTAGATAGACAACACAAATAATAGGTCCTAAGTGCTTCTATTTCTTTCTGCTTATGTGCTTTGAGGTTGCGATGCCTCAAGGGTAAAAACAGAATTGAAAATACAATCCTCCCTATAAACTGCACCATACTCTGTTCGGTGAAATGGCCATCACGTTCCCTCTGGCGGCATCCAAAATACCTTGGGCAAAAGGTGGAGGCTTTCTCTTTGGCTCCTTCTGGCCTAGTTTCCACCAAATGTGGGTGGCAGGTAGTCAGTCCCAGGTAGCCCTGGCTTCTTCCTCCACAAGCACAGTTCCCTCTGCCTAAGCTCCCCAGTGGAGCACCTGCCTGCCCTGTGGCATGTGGAAAACCAAAACCAACAGCAAACATGAGACACCTGGCATTTCTTCCTTTTCCTTTTGAATCAAGGTCTCTGCCTCTGCTGCTCAGGCTACAGTGCAGTGGCGTCTTCATAGCTCACTACAACCTCAACATCCTGGGCTCATGCAATCCTCCTGCCTCAGCCTCCCAGATAACCACCACCCCCAGCTGACTTTTTCTGGGTTTCTTTTTGTTTGTTTTTATTTTTTACAGTTTTGGGCCAGGGCTGGGTTTGAACCCACCACCTCCAGCATATGGGGCTGGCACCCTACTCCCTTGAGCCACAGGCACTGTCCTTTACTGGTTTTTTGTGGAGACGGGATCTCACTCTTGTTCAGGGTGGTCTTGAATGCCTGGCCTCAAGCAATCCTCCTGCCTCAGCCTCCCAAAGTACTAGGATCACAACTAAGCCCAGCTGGAAACGACATTTCAGTATGTTGAAAATAACGCCCTCCCTCCTGTTCAGTGGGGAGGAGCAAAGGGCCTGGGGTACGGTGCTTGAAGTAGTGAGTGTGCCAGTGTGCTCCGTGGCTCCTGCGCCTGTCTTGACGGCCACATTACCACTCTTTCACCCGAAGGCCGGCTCTATCAAGGAGAACTTCTAAAAGCTGCATTAACCAGGGTGGCCTTACCTGAGTATCTGTCATAGGGAAAGACTTCATAGTAATAGTCATACAGAAGGAAGCACCTGATGATTTATTGGATTCAAGCACAGTGACTCACTTATTCAAAATAACCGAAAACACCAGTTGTGTGATGACAGGAATGATGGCTGACAGCAGACCCCAGGTACAGACGGCACACAATGAGACAGCTAATTGGAAATACAAGTAAGGCTATGAGATTCCTGTGGATGTGACATGTAAAAGAAGGGCTGACATCTCTCAGGCCTACACACAGAATGCTGACATGAGGCCTCTTGGTTATTGAACAATTTTAACTGGTATAGATGAGGAACAAGGCCCTGAGATGTACGAGTGTGGTCCTGCAGGCTATGCCTGTGGGTTTAAAGCCACTGCAGTAGGAGTCAGACAAACTAATCAACCAGCTTCCTTAAAAAAAAAAAAAAAGTGAAGAAAAACATCTAATTGGACATTTGAGCAGACACTGGAAACTGCAAACTGTCTACACTTCTATCAATTGATTTCAAACCTTCAGAAATAGTAATTACAGGTGAAAAATCGTAAATTCAGGATTCTTACAGAAGCAGAGACTGATGCTCACCTTGTTGATTTAGCAGAGAGAATAAACATTGTGATTAGTTTACCAAATCCATGATGCCATCTGCCTGCATGTTTGGCAACAACAAACCTCTCCCACGCCTCCTACCGCTGTATAAATGAAAACAATCCCTTTGGGGGGAGGAGGAAAGGGTCTAATACTTGGCATTCCTGTCCACTCTGAGCACTAACAATATAAAGAAAACTAAGAAAAACATGGGCCCAAAGAGACCACCTCTGATAATGAAGACACCAAGAACTGTGGTCCAAGAACAAAGATAGGGAAGAGGAAAACTACACTATTCTAGTGGCTTAAAAATTGTGCACCATGACGATTCTCTTTACAAATGAATGGATTAGAAATGTTTCCAAAGGAACCAGAGAAGATGCTCGTAATACTAAAATCTAAATATGGAGCTTTCCATCGATGTTCTTGGCTAAAGTAGGTAGGGCGTGAACAAGAGAAAATGACATTTGTGCTTTCCAGTTGAAAGAACAGGAATATAAACAACAAAAAGATTTCTGTGGTTCTGTTTTAGATTTTTTTGTATGACACTCTTCCTTCAACCCCTGAAACTGTCATCAAAGTAGGTATCTTTGAAAAGGGGGGTGGATTCTGAGATGCAAAATGTCCACAAGGTGGCTGGACGTGGCATTCCCCTGAGAACTGCTTTTCTTTGGACACTCTGATGAAGAATGTGGGGATAAAACACTCAATGAAAGCCACTTTCTTTATTCACTATTAAAGTCTGATTAAAAAGCATAATACACTCACCTCAATTTTCCAGATGTTTAGGTTAGAAAGCAGATTCCAACAGAAATTTCCATCTTTATCCACTCCGCTGAACCCAAAGCCAGCTGCGTTATTCACTGCATCAGCTATGGTTTTGAAAATGACACATTAGGATGTAGAACAAAAGCCACATTACCACTGTAAAAGACACTAAATATCTGTCTCATTTCAAGATGGAGAGATATGCAGTAGTTTACTTAGAAAAGAAACAAAAAAAATTTTTTTTGAGGACCAGGCGCCACTATGAATCAGAAAAATGTATTTGGCTATTTGGTGACCTTGATTTTTACTCATTCATTCCCTAGCTCTTAAGGAGAACACCTGCTGTAAGGTGCTAGATGCTCACAGAAGGCAAAAAAAAAAAAAAAAAAAAAAAAAACCCCACAAAACCAAAAAGAAAGAATAAAAAAAAATGAAGAACCAAAACAAAGAAATAATTAGTATGATTTAGCAACCAGCATAAGAGGAGAAAAGGGAAAGAAGGTAAAGGTAGATCTAAGCTCAGACGCAAGACCAGAAGAAAAGGGGGACTCGGCAGAGTGGTCTAAGAGTTGTCACCGAAGACGAGCTGAGAGCCAGCATTCCGCCAGGAAGAGAACAAGCTCTAGAAGAGAAACTGGAGCTCACTCTGGACATAGCCTAGTGGCACGCCATGTTGGACATCAGTCCAAGCTGACAAGATGCAATTAAGAAAAGTTCAGGTCCACAAAGAACAGAGAGAGAACCATGAACTTCGGGCCAGTGGCCATAAAGACCACATGTGGACACAATTACCAAAGCCCACCTACTCAGCCAACATATCTAAAAGCTCCTGTTCCCATCTTTATTTCACTTCGCTGAGCTATAACAAAATGTCCCCCTGCAATGAATATTTCATCTCTACTCAGTCCCTCAACGAAGTGTTTAGGGAGTCAAATATACACTCCATGAACTCAACACACTTTTGTTATGATGATCAAGAAGCTAATTTTCTCTTTTCATTTATTTCTAAGTGAAATAAATGAAATCCTATTCTGTTAGGATATCTTCTAAAAAAAAAAAAAAAACCCCAAACTAATCAAATTACAGCAGTGTACTATCTTAGATCTAGAGATCTCAAAGAAATCTTTCCTTTTCTGTATGAGTTCAAGTTCAACTTACAAGAGCCTTCTGAAGAGCTACTCTAATGGAAAACAACTCGTCCTATGTCTGTCTTTCTTATTTTTGGCATTGGTGATGATGTATTATTGCTTACTTTCTCTCCAGGACTCTAGACAACACTTTCCAGGCATTTCCCAGTTAATCTTCACAGTAGTGTTAAGATGGCGATTAAGGATGTTCTCGCCACTTGACAGCACACTCCATACATGGCCTTGGGAGAGTTATCTAATTTCTAGAAACCTATCCCTTCAAGTATAAAATGGGCATAATAACGATGCATATCTTAAAGGGCTGTTGAAAGGATTAAGTGAATTCAAGTATGTATACAAATAGCTCAGTGTCTAGCCCAAGTCAGCACTCAAGAAATGTTAGTTGCTATTAATTATTATTATCTAGCTATTAAGGAGATGGAGAACACAGATGTTAGGTAAACATCGAGATCACTCAAGTTATAAACAATGCCAGACTCTGAAGACTAGAATTCTGATTCTATAATCTGAGCTCTACTCTGAAAGACCAAAGGTGAAGGGCCCGAGTCCTGGCTCTCAGAGATGAAGTCAGAATCCACTCTGCTTAGTGAGCCCACAGATGTTTATGCAAGCCTTGTTTTTGTCTCAGAGCAGTTAAGAGGTTCTGAGATCACCAGTCCAAAAGTAGCTTTCCTTGCACTGTGCAGGACTCTTAAGCTATTGTTACTGGTATTTAGACACCCATATGTTGGAGTCTGTGGTCCAACACAGCCTGGACTAAAGTTAAGCCTCACTAATTAGTATGTACTATTTAGCAGGGGGCAGGGGGAAGAGGGGAGACAACCAGAATCGTAGGCTAAGTCCAAAAGAAATAGTTTTATTATTTAAATATAAACAGTAACTAGAGCTAGGTTGACATAGTATAGCTCAGCTGAGATTCATCAAGAGGCCAGCTTTAAGGATTAAATTTATAATCATGTATAATTAGTACATCAATTATCTGCAAACGACATTTTAAAGAGCTGGAGAAAACAATTATTCAGTTAAGCAGTTTAAATATTCCCTGATACACTATTCTTTGCATCTTTACTCATAACTAAGACAAAGGTTAATTTTAGACCAGCCTGTGGGATATAAACCTTAAGAAACTTCAAATTCAGATTCATAAAGTGATTCTACTGAAGCTACCCAAAAAAGACCAAGAAAAGGAGAGGGAGATGGGGAGCGAGAAACAGAAAAAGAGCTAAGTCTGCAGAGAAAGCTCTGCACAGAAGGGCTACCTCTGTGCTATAGTCTGTGTGTCTGGGACGATCCCAAGGAGGCAGAATGACGCCGGGGCCCCTGCTCCCTGGAACCCCTGCCCGTGTCCCTGCCAGCACAGTCCACTTTGCCTCAAGACTTTCCCCATGAGGCCCCGGGATGGCCTTTCTCTCCTCCTCAGGTCAGGAGCTGACACAGTCTAGAAGTCAGCCTTTAAGCCCTAGGCGACACAGAAAATGGTAGAGCACAGGCAGGCAGATTTTATGTTTTATACACTGTATATATAGTTTACCACAACAAGGAAACATATAAATAATTTGGTGCCTGAATTGGGAGCTTAAAAACTGAAGCATGAACTGACAGAAAAACTCATTCAAGTAAATGCTATTCCCTCATTCACGGGAATATGAGTTCAACACGAGGAACCAAGTTTATTTTATTTAATGTCAGTAGATTTAGGAGATACAGGTGTTTTTGTTACACAGTGAATTATATCATGCTGCAGTCAGGGCTTTCAGTGGACGCATCACCAGAACAGCTGTACACTAAACCCAACAGCAGATTTTTACCCTTTACCCCCTTCCTGCTCTTCCCTCTTCTTAGTCTTTAAGTCACAGCTCTCTGGCATCAAGTACCAGGTCACTTGCAGCTAAAGTGTTAAACTTCCATTCCTGAAACAGATGTGGTCTTCACATCTTCACAAAACTCTCCCCCAGTCTCCACAGGGGCACAGAGGGTTTAATCGCTCACTTTAGCAAAGCCTTGAACAACCCCTATTTGGAAGAAAAGAGATAAAAGCTTAATACTGACCAAGTCACTGGGAAAAAAAACTTGTGAGAAAACCAAATAAAGTTGAACATTCTACCTCAAAAAAAGAGAAATCACTTGAAGTCAGCTTCTTTCAAAGACCTAAAAATTAACCCACGGCTTCTTAAAGAAGCGTGACCTAAATTCACTAGTGTGCATCTTGTATTACAAAGAAACCAGAAAAAGTACAAGAAAGCCAGATCATTCTGGAATGTTTCCCTAACTTTCACTGTACTAAATGGCCAAGTTTGGTGAGAGCAGAAGCTGCCAGCTTCTGACATCTGTGAATAACATTTGGCTTAAACAACAGCCGGGGTGCTTTTCTCCTCATCCCGGGGAAACTGAGTTTATGGAGGGTGGAAGAGAAGAGGGCTATGATGGAAAGTAAAAACTGACCCGGGCTAAATTGCCTCCCGTTATGTATTGTTTTTTTTTTTTTTTTTTGATTAGGTGATTTCTCTTAGGTAGATTTTATAGTAACAAAACAAGGAAAGGTCCTGTCACGTATAAAACACTGTGCCCAGGCTGGGCGCCTGTAGCACAGTGGTTATGGAGCCAGCCATCACGCACCGAGGCTGGCAGGTTCAAACCCAGCCCGGGCCCTGCTAAACAACAATGACAAATGCAACCAAAAAAAAAATAGCCAGGCACTGTGGTGGGTGCCTGTAGTCCCAGGTACTTGGGAGGCTGAGCAAGAGAAATGCTTAAGCCCAAGAGATGGGGTTGCTGTGAGCTGTGACACCACAGCACTCTACCGAGGGCGACAAAGTGACACTCTGTTTCAAAAAAAAAAAAAACATTGTGCCCAAGGATCATCCACGTTTCCTTGTTCATTTAGGGCCCATCCAGCAAACTCACCTAATGTCCACGCAAAGTAATACTTGGGTTTTGAGGCTTGCATGACAACATATAAGTAGCAGAGTCGAGTCAGAAAGTTTGCTTTGTAGAGAAACCAGTCATTAAGAAGGCAGGTGACAGGGAAGGCCCTTGTGAGTGTCAAAAACAAAAAAAGAGACACCAAGGCGATCCATAATTTGTATATCACAGCTCCCTGAAAATGAGGGGGGAAAAGTCAGTGAAACCATTTTCAGAAGACTCAGGTATGAGGAAAACAATTTTAGCAAGGGCATATTAAGAACAACACTGCTCCAACAGCTGCTTGGGCATTATTCCCTAGAAGGAGTGGCAGGAGGCACTCTTCCTCAGGACACAATCTGACCATGGGGATCAAGTGCTGTATTTAGGTACAGAACATACCTCTAACATTTGTATTTAGAATTATCAGCATATTCTACCAACAAAATGTCAAGGGTTTTATTATCCAAATGATAAAAGAAATGGATAACATTACAGGGTGGCAATTTTCCATCACAAAGAAAGAATCATTGACCTTCTACTTCTGTAGGTGGCAGAGCCCCAGAAAATGGGCTTGAGTCCCCTATAAGGAGGACAGAGACTCAGGTAGGAAGATTCTGAGCCCAGGACATGGACAGTCAATGGAGAGCTTCAGAAAGCCTTCCAGAATGGCTTAAGTGTAGTTTGCTCCAGAGTTAAGATACAGTGACTTTTTAATTTTTAATTTTTTATATTTTTTTACTGTTGCAGATTCATAGAGGGTACAAGAAACCACGTTACACTGATTGCATGTGTTAGGTAAAGTCCCTCTTATAATTGTGTCCCACCCCCAAAAGGCATGTCACACACTGAGACCCTCCACCCTCTCCCTCCTTCCCTCTCTCTGCTCTCCCCTTGCCCCACTCCCCACCAGGTACTCGGTCATTAATTGTCCTCATATCAAAATTGAGTACCAGGATTCTTGCTTGTCCATTCTTGTGATGCTTTACTAAGAAGAATGTGTTTAATTCCTCTAAATGGAGTAATTTTGCCCACTTTCTCTGACATTCCAGAGAATGTCCCTCAACATTCAGCAGAATTGTAGTTTCCAGCTTCATAAAAACACTGCTTTTATTGGGAATGTGGGCACAGCAACAGCGCGTCCTTCAGAGGGTGGCGCTGATGAATATTTACAGCTGATGGATATTTACAAGATCCTGAGAACCTTGCCTGGCTCCCAGGTAAGTCCTCACCACGCTCAGACACAGTTATGACTACACACTGAGAGGCACGGGCTAGCAGGTGCCAGCCCCTTTCATTAGCATATTTTTACCAAAACTGTAATCTCATCCCTTTACCTTCTCTGCACAAAAATGCAAGAGTCACCTTGGAGAATGATGTTAAGACTCTCAGATAAATTTATTTTCTGAATAAAAGCACATGAAACACGAAAGCATCACAGTAACAGATACTTTCCAGACACACCTGTTTAGTTTGATGCTTGCTCAACAGAACAGAAGAAGTTGGGACACTTGACCAACCATAACATGCATAAATTTACTAATTAAGCGTAAGTTCATGCTTAATGAATAAATCACTTAAATTTCCAAATACTTAACTCATATTTTGTGTCTAGACTTTAATTAGCACTTACAAAATATTTAACTCAATTTATCCTCATTTCTTCCCTTTTCCAATTTTTACCATTCCTTCAACGAATTACAAAATTTCCCTGAAATACAGGATTTTTTATCTGAACCAATTCAGCATATATGTAAAGTTCAATAATTTATCCCTAATACTAATTTAAGGTTGATAAAATTCATGTTAACAATTAAAATATAATTTCACAAAGCCATCTTAAACTCTCTCAAGGTCAGTAAAACCAACCTACAGGCACGCCAATATAAAACTGGTTTCTCTTACACACAATAAGTGCAATCTACAAAAAAACAACAAAAAATTAATTCTGGTTTCTCCTCCCTGCTCCTGCCACCTTTTATGACATGCTACGTTTTGGCTATATTTGAATTTCAATTCATAAACACAAAACACCCACAGTATTCAAACATGTTAACTCGCATAGCGCCAGGCATACTGCACACACTAATAGCTGGCTAACAAAGTGACTGCTTTCATATTCTCAGCCAACCAGCTTCTCTGCTAAGTTAACACCCACTGCTCCAACACAGAGAACTCTGCAAATAAATACTGATACCAGTATTTTTTTTTTTAAATGAGGAAACAAAGTTACTTGCTAAGATTTCTGATAAACTGTTTGGCTTTTTAATTACAACAGTTACTAGTGAGAGTTAGTCCTGGCAGCAAAACTCTATTCTCTGCACCTCTGGGTAAGCATGTGGCACTCAAAACTTACAGTGGGAGAAGGCTCTGGAAAGCTGTGGAAACTTTTTGGCTTCCAGTTCACTTCCAGCAACTTCATGTGTGTATGTCTTCCCTCGATGAAGGCTACATAGTCCTTGAAATTGTTGCACGGGCCAGCTATGACACTCATGAAATTGAGAAGGTAGCTTACATATTGCAAAAAAGAGGGTTTTGCCCTGTAAAAATAAAAGTTAGAAAGTTGAAGTCTTCAGTCTTTGCTTTTTCTTCCAACTTTGCAAAGAAGCAAATCCTAAACAATAAACACACGTTATCTCTGTAGGTTTTATATGTGACAGGCCCTTTCCTTGTTTTCTTGCTATAAAATCTACCTAATCTTCCTTGTGGAAAGGAAGTTACCAAGGCAGGTAGCCCAGTGCTTTGTGGCACCCTCTGCTGGCTGTCAACCCTCAGGGCAGGGTCCAGGAGGGGAAAAGTAACTGAGCCCGAAATGTTCTTTTCTCATCACCCTTATCTGTCTATGGGACAAAATGAAGGTAATAAACAAAAGGCAGGGTGGGAACGTGACCTAATGTTAGCTGATTGAGACGCTTTGCAATGGGAAAACTCCCTCCCAAGTGCCAAAATAAATACAAAACAACTAATGGGTGGAACCAGTTTCCACTTGAAGAGGCCACACAAAAGTACTGCTCTAACAGCCTCTTGTCTGCTTTGGCATCCAGGGCTGGGTCCTAACCACAAACCAGGGTAGTGGTAGAAAAAAAAATCTGCAGAAAACAGTTCTAAGTGGTGTTTTAATGGCATTTGGGGGGGGGGACTATTCTTCTAGCAGGAAGAATGGTGGGAAAAGCCTTTCTGAGGCACCACTGCTAACCAGGTACTGGAATTATGCCCTACAGCATTTACACCTCCATAATGCTTAATAAACTGATTAGAATCTGTCAGTGGAGCTCTATTGCTTCCAAGTCCCAGTTCTTTAATAAAGGAATGAAGAACTCAATCTGTTCTACCACCTAGGTAATTCCTCACTTATCCCTAACACTGTCCAGCTGGGTTAGGGTTAGGGCTAGGACTAGAAAGTGAACCCCACATGGCTGTTACCCCACATCTGCTTTCAGATCAATCCCACGTCAATGTGATTCTCCTCCTACTTCCAATAGCCTCCCCCCCCATCATCCCCTTCCTGCACATCAACACTGGCAAACCCTATCTACAGCCTTCCTCCTGTATTTACCTCCATCTATACTCATCTCTCCTACCCTACTTCTTATCTTTCATCATGCTGGCACTTAATCACACTGATGTGCACTGATAATTAACTGTTTAAGGATCCCCAGATATACACCGGCAACAATAATTCTGCAGTAGACATGGACCACCCCAGTGAGTGAAGAAGAACCTTGAAGAACTAACAAAATTACAGATCCATTTAGTCTTTGACCTCATAATCTCTCTTCATGCAATCTATCTATCCTAGACTCAAACCCCTTTTAAAATGATCTCATGCAAGGTTATTCATTACTTACCCTTTTGAAAAGCCAAAGACTGGTAAACAATGTACATGTCCAACAACTGCAGATTCATTAAGCAGATGATACAATATCCATATAATGGAATTAATATGCAAATATAAAAAACGAGAAAATTCTCTAGATACGGATACGCAAAGGGTTCTAGAATCTATTGCTCAACTCAACTTACTTTATGGCAAGTCTGTGCTGTTCTGCAGAGAGGTCTTCAGCTCTTCGACCTAATCCTAAGAAGAAAATTTAGAAGATGAAGTAAAGCACATAACTAATGCTAAAAGAGCCTTGCCAAAGTCATCTGAAAGGGTAATTTATTTTTGCTCCGTAAGTCATAAAGAGCCTCCATTTTCCCTTTTTTTTTTTTTTTTAAATATCCTGGTTCTAAAAGCTACCCATAAGTACCCATGGGAGAAGGAACATCTTTATCAGCTAATAAAGAAGAGAAGGCAGGATTCAGAGGCCACTCCTATTTAATTCACATTGCATGACACGGACCTCAGAGAACCTTCCCTGTCACATGGTAGTCCCTTACCATGTCCAGGTGTGCAATTTAGAAGCACACACGAACTTCATGGTCACCCTGTCTTTATGGTCTTCATTGCTACATTAGAGAAATAAACCTGCCTTTCATAGGGTGCCCCAGTTTAAATACTCCCTGATTATTCTGTGTGCAGACACCTGATACAAGCTGAGATAATGGGTATGGGATGGAATGGGGAAAGAAAAGGGGGGCAATTTCTTCTCCCAAGAGACAGAAGAAATGTAACCCTGAGTCTAGGGAAAACATTAGGAGTTACCAGATTTATCTTCTTTTCAACACTTATCCATAGCAGAAAAACTCCCAACCAAATCCTATGAAATTTACATGTTAACTAGAGTCAAAGAAACTGAAGTGCTATTGCATAAGTAGTTCAGCAACTCTAAAACTGTATGTTCAGCTAACGCAGACGATGGCCACCAACCTTGAAGACAATTCAAAAACGTGCCTATGAGAAGGCAGAGTATTTATGGAATTTACTTGTTCTTCCCACAAGAAAAAAAGAAAAAGGCAAATGAACATTTTGCTGCAAGTAAGGAATCTTCCAGAAAATATGGTAAACTGAGAACACTTTAAAAAGTAAATTTAGGCCAAAAGGCTGGTTAACAAAAAACAAGTGTTAAAAAAAAAAAGAAAAAAAAAACATTCATTTTTTTTCTAAGATCTTATCAAGGAGTACATCTCTGGCAATCCCAGAAATTAAACTGAATTTAGCTATTGGTTTATGTTGCTTATGTTAGTCTATAACCACTGAAACTGGAGTTTCCATTACACACAGGGTGATCAACCCACCGTGATTTACTTGGGACCCCCCAGTTCTGGTACTGAAAACTATATCCTGTGAAACTTCTCAGTACTGGGCAAACTGGGATAGCTGGTTATCCTAAGGAAAGCTTTATTCTTAATATAAGATTACCCAGTTATCTACAGAATGACTAATTCAAGTGTGAACTAGGAATATACTAGGGTGAATGAAATTAAATCAATCCCCAAGCTTTAAGGAAAAAAAACAAGAAACTAGCTGTCAGAGATAAATCTTCTCAACCTGCCAACACATAAAGAAATTTCAACAAAAAGTGCTTGCCGGAGCAGTACAAATCCACAGAATAGACTTTTCCTAATTGCACCTGGCATCTCTAAAGTCTACATTGAAATCTTCTGCCCAGCTGAAATAATCCTCCTCCCTTTCCTGGAATCCAGTTTGAGCAGTGTAAATCGCACTTTCTGGTCATTTTTAGGAAGAGCCTGAGTAAAGAAAATGTGCAGTTTTGTATGAACAGAAGATTCTTCCTTATCCCAGCTTTTTAGAGGTTAAGCTAATCTCATTAGATAATTTTCTAAGCCAAAACAAACAAAAAAAAAAAAAAAAAAAACCTAGCATTAAAAAATGATTAGGCAGCCAATGCTGTTTAATCTTTTATTGCCTCATGAGCTTCTCAGAGATCAAATCAAAGCAAAAAAAGAAAAAAAGCAATTTCTTTTTAACAGATTTGAAAACGAAGGGCAGAGGGTGTCACAAATTAAATTTGAAACATTGTAAGGATAAATAGAAAACCCTCTGTTCTCGGTGCAAAAATTTCAGTACATTTAGCCTCAGATTCATCAGGAAAATGGTAATTAATAGCTGGGAAAATAAAGGCTATTGTTGAAGAGGCCTGGAAATTTTGAATAAGATAAAGCCAAGACCTGCCAGCATTCATTCTAAACTCTGAACCGTGTATAAAGTATAAAGAAGAGCTCTGAGTATTAGGCTTATTTTGAGAACCAAAAGGAGGGTCATTTTTCTCACCGTCATGAACTTGGAAAGCCAATGTTGTGATCTTCTGAGTGACAATCATCAGGGGCCTAGAAGAAAGACAGCAAATAATCAAGACTGGCAAAAGTGCCCTAGGAAGTTGGGCAGCGCCTGTGGCTCAGTGAGTAGGGCACCAGCCCCATACACTGAGGGTGGCAAGTTCAAACCCAGCCCCAGCCAAACTGCAACAAAATATAGCCAGTGTTATCACCTAAGCCCAAGAGCTGGAGGTTGCTGTGACACCACAGCACTCTACTGAGGGCAACTAAGTGAGACTCTGTCTCTTAAAAAAAAAAAAAAATACTGTAGAAAGAAACATGTTTCTCTAGCTGGTGGTTTTTCATCTTAAAGTTTATTAAATAAAGTACAAAAACATTAATTCAAAATAAACTTATTTCCCTTCCAAATCACCTTAAATAAGTAGCTATAACAACACTGAATAGTAAGCTCATACTAGATAGTATGTCATGTTTTGTCACTCAAAATATGGCCCCAGGACCAACACCACCCAGCATCACCAGAAACTTGTTAGAAATGTAGCATCGTAAACTCCAATCCTAGAAGATGATAATCTCCATTTTAACAAGATGGCAGGGGAATTCAAACACCCATCGAAGTGTGAGAAGCAATGGCTTGAAGATATTTAATCCAGTGCACTGGTTCCTCTTATACAAATACGTATATGGGCTTCTTCATCCAAATATGATCTTATATGCTTTTTCTGTTAAAGGCAATTTTCCCAGGCACACAGAGTAAAAGATACATTTGAAAAATGCAGTTGCTTATAAATAAATCATTTGTTAACCAAAAATAACTCCAACCTTAACTTGCCTGAGAAGTGGTACCTGTGTCAATAAGGGTGCCAAGATAATTCAATGAGAGCAAGAAATGACTTTTTAACAAATGGTAATGAGACAATGAGATATCTACATTTCAGCCCATTTAGACCTCAAATTCAGAGTACAAAAATGAATTCAAAATGGACAAAAGACCTTAACATAAGAGCTAAAACTATAAAACTCTTAGAAGAAAATATAGGTGTAAATCTTCGCGATCTTAGATTAGGCGCTGATTTCTTAAGTGTAACAACAAAAGCACAAGCAACAAAAGAGTAGATTAAATGAATGTCGTTAAAATTTAAACTTTCATGCCTCAAACAATATACACCACCAACAAAATAAAAAATGTTTCACCCAATGCAAGAAAATATTTGCAAATCATATATCTGACAAGGGACTTATAATGGAATATATAAATAACTCTCACAACTCAAAAAGAGACAAATAACCCAAGTTAAAAATGGCCAAAGAATGTGAATGGATTATTTCCCTTAAAAAGACAGGCAAAAGCCAGATGTGGTGGCTCATACCTAAAATCCAAAAACTTTAAGAGACAGGATTGCTTGAGCCCAAGAGTTTGAGGCCAGCCTGGGCAATGGAGGCTCAATTTAAAACTTAAAATTCACTCTCTGGTGGCCATGCTATTTGCAAACCAAGCAAATTCCTACATTTGATTTAATTTATAACTTCATGTTAGAACCTAAAAATAGACATATGAATAAGGAGATAAAATGTATTGCAGAATTAGCCTAATTTTCAGTAAAAACAGAACACTTGTTCTCCGCTCTCTAAAGTCACATTTAATACATTCCAACATTGGGCACATGTTCAGCAAAACATAAATATCCACACGCGCTGCAGCCAAGGAGGCCTCTCAGATCTGGCTGCTGTGCAGATTCCACCCAAGCTCACGTTGAGGCCACGCCTCCCTTGGGCGCTCCCAGCCAATCACTGAGTGCAGCAGGGATACTTAGGCCAAGAACCTCCCTACCAACTGTGATTCTCCCCTGCCAGGGGAATTTTAGAAGGAGGCCTCTGCTGAACGTGCCAAAACTGTCTTAGACTTGCACTGCTATCTAACACCTCTTTCTCTTCTTGCCCTCTCTCCTTCTCGGGGATTAGACTTGCGCTTCAATCTGCAGCCTCTCTCAGCCTCATCCATTTCCCTCCCCATTTTCCCTAGCAGGCATTTCACCAAACAAATCTCTTATAAATCTGTTTCCATCTTGGCATTGCTTCTTAGAAGAACCAGACTAATGTAATAGATAATACTGAATAGCTTCGGTAATGTCAATAACTACTAATTATTGAAGAAGGAATATGTAACATCGGGTCTACATAAAAGCTACATTGTTGTCATTCCTCAGAAAAGATAGCTTTTTCTTTTGAGAGG
Source organism: Perodicticus potto (assembly GCA_963574655.1). Classification (NCBI taxonomy): domain Eukaryota; kingdom Metazoa; phylum Chordata; class Mammalia; order Primates; family Lorisidae; genus Perodicticus; species Perodicticus potto. The sequence continues at coordinate 56,729 of CAUYRH010042514.1, read as the reverse complement.
GAGGGGAAAAAAGCTATAGATTGAATATTGTTCCACATCATTCTAGACTAGACTTTCAAAAATATGTTGCTTCTGTTTTAAATATCTAGTTTCTAGCAATTTAAAAAACACACGCACATTATTGTTAGTTTATTTGACAAATGAACTAGTAACTTGTGGGGGGAAAAACAGATTAAAAGCTACAAACTAGAACTAGAACCTATTCATTAGAAGGAAAAGGAGTTAGAATCTTCCTAAATACTTGCTGTTCTGTGAACGTAAGGAAAAGCACCATACTGTCGTGCTCCGAGCAAGTCCTCTCCACACACTGTTCAATTTGATGAATCTATTTAAACTTATGGATAGATCAGATGCAAACATTTAGATTGCATAAGCTCCTTAGAGTGAGTGGCTTAAGATAAAATTTAAATACCAACCATGCCATATTTCATTCAAACACAGAACAATCACTCGCTGGTTTAGGACTGGAGTTCATGTTGCTTTTTTCTTTTCTTTTTTTTTTTCTGCAGAAAATGCAAAATTCAGTATACAGAAACACATTACACGAGCATAGATAGGACAGAAGCAGGAGGACAGCCATAAATGGCTCCTGGATGCGCCAAACAATTTCCTTAGGAGAACGAGACCTCAAAACCTAAGCTGTACTCAGATTTTCCACACATACCCACCCCTCCAATCTTTGGAATTGTACATACTCTTCCTTTATAGGCCCTGTACTTGGAAACTGTCTGACCAATCTGGAATTGAAGTTTGAATCCAGCAGGGATTGAGGTGGGGCCATTTCCCTATGAACTTCTTTATCATGATTTTCAAAAAGCCAAAGAAAAATCTATTTTTCTTCTTGACCCCAAGGTGATTAGCTTAATTTAGATAATAAAATATAATGAGGAAAATTAAGTAAGGGAAAACAGGTAGGAAGATGTGTTCGGAATAAAAAGAAATAAAAATGCCAACAGCCCTCCCACCCCACCTCTGCACACATGAAATCAGTGCCTTCTGATACAGACTCTGGGCAACTCACCAGAAGTGCTGTCCATTCATCCATTTCCATTTCCTATACCATTTCACAACCAGAAATGATGTGTCTTTAAAACATTAAACAAAATTTCAGTACCACCTACCTAGTTTACTTTAATCTTTGGACCTAAAGTGGTTAAGGTCTGATGTTCCAGTAAAGCGGGGAAGGAACAATGAGATAACAGTCATCTGTTATAGGTGTTGTGTCAAGAGAGCCAATATCTGGCTGGCCAGCATCCAGCTTGAGCTGATACTCAAGCATCTTATTCTTCCCAACAGGTAATTTTAGGACCAAAAGGTTACACTTCATACTTTTCTTACTTTCTTTATATTAAAAAACCCACTTGTGCTACTTCGATACCATGAAAACAGGAAGTCAGGCAAGCAAGAAGTCTGCCATGGTAAGAAAACACACGGACAACAAACTTCCTATCAACAGCAACCTATGTCAGTACCAACTCCAGTGGGCACCAAGATACAATGTGACTAGCCTGTACTAACAGTAGCTTAGACCCAGGAGTTTTGCCCCTCCTTACCCCTGCTCCTTGAATAACTGCAGAGAAGGACAACAGTATGGCTTTGGCGTAATGATTCCAAGTTCCTACAATTATGCCAGCATGGAGACAAAAGTTCAGGGACTCTGGAAGTCACAGAGAAAGTACATAGCTCTATCAGCCTCCTGCGGCTACAACTAAAGGCCAAGTACTCCCCTGGACTTGTTTCAGAGTTCACTGGTAACTGTTCAGAATCATCCAGTGCTGAATCCGAGGAAAAAAGCTTTTCCCCTTTCCACTTTCATCCTTTCCAAGACTTAACTTCTATACTCTGGCACTTGACAATAAAATCATCAATACTCCATTTTAAAGGAACCTACCAAATATACTTCTTATAACCTATGCTTAAGTTGGCAGAATTACACTCCAAGTGACTAAGCTGGCAGCAGCCTAAAGGAGAAACATGAAATACACAAATCGTGAAATCTCTTTGCTAATACCTTCATTTTTCCATATTTCAGAACCCAATTTCTGAACATACTGGACTGGTCAGATCAGGTGAGCAAAGAGCAAAACACTGTCCATGGAACAACAAGGCAAATGATCTCCACCACCGGCAAGTCATATTCCTATTATGCTCCCAGAGGGTAAGAGAGAACACCAATAGCTGGTGTTCCAATCCTGTCAGCTGCCCTTCATTAGAATCTTTTAGTATGCATGCAAATGTGTTTAAATAGAATTCTATGATATTTCCTTATTATCACAGTAACATAAGAGTAAAATGAATATTAAAATCACCAATAAAGACCTTGCTCTAGACAGAACTCTCTCAGCATTTTCAGTATTTCTTTCCATTCTTTTTCTATGTATGTCCACATTCAGAAAAAGAAGAAAACATGGAATCCTACCACATGTATTTTTCTGGTGGTTCGTGTCATCTTTGAGAACATCATTTTCACTGTGGGCATACTAGCACCATAATTTAATCACCTGCTTTTAGGTGACTACTTAGGATGCTTCTAGTTTTTCACAATTACTGACAACAGTTAAACATGCTTATGAAAAAAACTGATTTCCTTATAGCAACTCAACTCCTAGGAATTTATCCTATTATGAGATGTCAACTTTTAAAATATTCTTGCTGGAGATTTATAGTGAAATTGCCTTCCAGAAGGGTTATACCAATTTATATTCTTACTAGCAATGTATAAGAGTCTCATTTCATAATGCTTTATGAAACAACACATGGGCAACTCAGACTGCCAGCATGAGAGGAGAGCAATTATCTGCCTAAATCTGGCCTAGCCCAGAAAAAGGAAATAAGAGTTCTTGCTGCTGCCCTCTGAAGAAGACTCAATTTGCACCCTTCTGTGAATAAAAAGGAAGAACTAGTCCACTATCACAAACCTAAAAGAAATCGAGTACCAGCAGGATTATAAGCAATTGCTGAGCTTCCTACCAGGAAAACAATAAATATTCTCCTATATCCAGGACATTCACCACTACGTGTATGGATAAAAACTGTATTAGCAGCACTAATAAAAATGTACCTAATGTGTTATGCTCACCATTAATGTCAAGTCTAACCCATGAAAACGTGATTACTCTTAGAATTATAAATAAAAATTTCAAGTCCCAGAATAACCCAAAGTTGATGTGTTCTCCAAAATTAAATATATATGTATATACACAGTATATATGTTGTTTGACACAAACACTAACCTCATCCAATCCCATTCAATTCCTGTCTGTGCTCTTATTCTGAAAGTGTAATAACGTGTGCTGAAGCCTTAGGTTTGTACACTCTAAAGAGAATGGCTACACCTCAGGCTTATCCTCACCAGGTTTAAATTCAAAACACTACTTTATCTCTTGACAAAATCCTAAACAAGATATTTCAACTGAAATACATAGTAGGGGTAAATCAATTAATTCCATTCTGAAGGAGAAATATGTGGTTGCTTGCACGCTTGTAATGAGAACAGACATTGGTAAAGAACCTCTCCAAATGACAAGTTGTTATTTAAAACATCTTGTCAACTTCAGGTTGGCACGTATCCTCCATTTATGTTGACTGACATTATCCAAGAAGATGGATTTATGTCAGGGAGGCGTCGCGCATTTACGGTGGCAGGGAAAAATAATATTGCTTAATGATGATCTGTTAAAAAAGAAGAGATGACATGCCCTCCAAGAATTACATAGTAATTTGAGAGCTAAATCACGTGCTACTTTCAGGCAGATTTTTCACTTTATAATCTTTCTCTAACAACAGAGTCCTGTCTCGTGCAAACAGTCTGTAGTTTTGTGTGTAATGTCAGAGATTTCCTAATACAAGCAAATCCAAAAAAGGCCAGAGAATAAATATCACTTGAGGAATTTTATCAAGACAATATACCACTAAAAGTGAAGCCAACAGGTACTGATTTTCTCCCCCCCTGTTGTCCAATCTGAAGTCCACCACGTTTCACAAGCACACAACGGTTTTCCACAAATGCCCTTTTTTTTTTTCTCCTGGCAAATTGCCACAATTCTGATTACACTAAAAAAAAAGATGCAGAAATTATTCAAGAGTTTGTGGTTTTAATAACAAGCAGAGGAGACATGACAAGAGCCAGACAGAGATGTGGACTATAGAGGCATCTTTATGCTGCACAATCAGGGACAGGCGATAATTTGGAAAGTATAGAGTCGTAAAAACATGTGTATGAGTTTCCTAGAGCTGCTATAACGAATTGCCACAGCTGGGTGGCTTACAACCATAGAAATTTTTTCTTCCCACAGTTTTTGAGGCCAGAAGTCCAAAGTCAAGATGTTAGCAGAGTTGCTTCCTCCTGGAGGCTCTGAGGGAGAACCTGTTCCATGCTTCATTTGGTGGTGACAGCAATCCTTGAAAGACCAGGCATTACCCTTCCAGCTGCTAGAGGCAAGGAAACATGGACGGAGAGGCCAGGACAGCCAGGGGTCAGGGTAGCAGCTACTTATCAGCCGGCATGGAAGAATGTCTATAGTATTAATTAGTAAGAGCCATCAAATAGAGGTTGCCAAACCTTTTCTGTAAAGGGCCAAACTAAGTATTCTAGGCTCTGCAGCCTACATGGCTTGTAACACCACTCAACTCAACCAGCATAGTATAAAAGCGGACACAGACAGTACTCAAATAAGCAAGTGCTAGATTGTTCCAATACAGCTGTACAAAAATGGCAGAACAGATATAGCCCACAGGCAGTTTGTGACCTGCCTTTCAGCACAGCAGATCTAACAGTCCTACAGAACCATCAAATCTTCAGCCACTAGCTCAATCATTAGCATGTCTTAACCAACTGACTCAAGCAGCCACCAATGAATCTCACATGCACACTTGATGTTTACAGAACCCAAGAGACTGAGTCAAAGTCAGCAATCAATCCTCCTCCAACATCAAGATACTCACCCAGAAAAATCTGTAGTGAGAATCCCATAATGGAAGATGTATATTCGGCTGATGTGGCATATTGTCAAGTATCCCATTGCCACAAAAAAGGAGTACCTGAAACCAAAATCACAGTCAGATTATTGTACATGACAACAATGCCCCCAGTAAATGTTCTCTTCTCCCTCTCCCTCCACACACAGTTGCTCACAAAGTCCTATTTGGTGCACCTCTCCGCCCCCTGCTCTCACCCAGCCCATCATCTCTCCTCACCTGGACCACTGCTGTGGGTCTCAGCTTTGATCACATAATGAGATCGCCTGTAGAGCTCTGCAAACTACAGATGCCTGGGGCCTGCCCCCAGCTATTCTGGTTTAACAGATACTGGCTGCCCCGGGCAGCTGTAATTCCAATGTGCAGCCATGGCTGGGAACCATATGTAAGGTCTCGCACCCAAGATTCTCCTCTTCATAAACCACCGTGTTTACATGATCATCTTCATAAAATATAAATCATCACCATACTGCTAGCCATTCTCTTCTTTAAACACTTGGTTCTCTTGGTTCCCACTCTCCGTGTCGTCTTCCCTTCTCTCTGGTTAACTCTCCCAGGGCTCCTTGCTCAGCTTACCTTCCTCCGCCTACTCCCCAGGTGTCAGCATTCCCAAGCTGTGCTCAGGATTCTCCCTGCTCATGCCGCAGGCATCAATTACCACTTTCTCGTCAGCACTCTCTGGGTCCCTCTACCACACTATCAGTGTGCCCATGAGCCACACAAACACAGGCATATGTGTCCATTCGTGAGGACAAATGTTACTTACAATATTCAATTTGCAGTAGAACCTCCATATTTGATCACCTCCCTACATTGACTACCTCCCTAAGATGACCTAATTTTCACAGACTGGACATGCACATGTTCATATCAATACGTACATAAGGCCTTATGTTGGCCGGTTTGTTACAGTCCCTTGGGGGGGTCAACTTACAGAGGTTTTACTATATATATGATAAGCTGTGCAAAGGATTGAATGTTTACATCTCCCTAAAATTCACAGTTTGAAATCCTAACCCCCAATTTGACAGTATTAGGAGATGTGGCTTTTGGGGAAGTAATTACATCATGAAGAAGGAGGCCTCACAAGTGGAATTAGTGCCCTTACAAAAGAGACCCCTGAGAGCTCATTCACTCTCTTCTGCCAGGTGAGAACACAAAAAGACAGCAGTCTATGACCCAGAAGAAGGTCCTTGACAAGACACACCAGCACCTAACCTCAGATTTCCAGCCCCTAGAACCAAGAAATACATTTCTGTTGTTTATAAGCCACAGTCTATTGTACTTTGTTATAGCTAAGACAACTCAAAACTTTTGAGTCCTCTTTACCATTATTTGCAAATAAACCAAACTGTTAGCTCCATGAGGGCAAAGATGGGCACGTGTGATTTGTTCACCATACCCATCTGCTGTGTCAAATGAATAGACAACTCCAAAACCGCTACTCTTCTCAGACGTTTCCAAGGGACACTGCTAACTAGCCACACTGCCCTGAACACAGCACGGAAGGCACCCCACATGCTGAGCTCTACCTCACCTTTCTGACTCACGTGCAGCCACACTTCGCGTGTACCTTATGTCAAATTATACGGCACTGCTCACATTCCACAATTAAATCCTATATTTCCAGGCTAGATACCTTTCTTTTACCTGCCAACTTCTCTCTCTGTCCTACAGTCCACCTGGAAACTGCCTAATTTTCAGATAAGGCTCAGCCTCAATACCATTTCTTGAAAGTATCCCTTAGTCTAGTCTGGCCCTGTCCACACCACCCCATCTCCTGTCCCTCCCGCCAGAGCCCCCGCCTAATTCCTTACTCCACTGTCTGTATCTCTAATACTATAGCCTAATATGTACATAACATATTATGTTATTTCATAACATTGAAATTATTTATGTAAGTGTGTCTTCCCAACTCATGGTGACCTTGAGTGTCCCACCCTTGACTTGATACATAAGAAGGGTTCAGTTACTGTTGGCTGAAATGAACTGAAAGGAACACATTACACATTTTAAATGGTTCATTTTTAATGCCCATCAGATAGGGACATTAATTCAGAAGACATACTTTTTAAACATGAGCCATAAAACAGGAAAGAGCTATATTCTGATATTAAATTATATCAAAGTCAGATACTAACATTAAAATAACTCATGAAAACTAGATCAACCTAAGGAATAATAAGGTAAGGATAATAAAAATTGATTTGGTAGCAAGGCACATCCAGGTAACAGGAATAGAGTTCTGTTAACTTTAAAGTGGAATTCAACATTAAGGCCAGGCATGGTGGCTCACACCTGTAATGCTAGCACATTGGGAGGCCAAGGCAAAAGAATAGCTTGAAACCAGAAGTTCAAGGCCAACCTGGGCAATAGAAAGAACCTGTCCCTAAATTAAAAGGAAAAAAAAAGAAATATACATATGTCGTATATACATATCTATACACACACAAGTATAGACACATACGCACACCCCCCAAGGGACTGTTACGAACTGCTCCACACATAGAGGTAGCCAACAAAAGGGACCAGGCCTACTGTACTGGTAAGTACATGTGCTGCATGTCTGGTCTATGAAAATTAGGTCAACTTAAGGAGGTGGTCAATGTAGAGAGGTGGTCCATTATGTAGGTTCTACGGTATATACAAAAAACTTTGAGTTCTCTTTACCATTATTTGCAAACAAAACTGTTACTCTTTAAAAAGATTTTTACCTACCTTGGATTCAGATGGTCAATAAGGCAAATGACTAGAAAAAAACAAACAGCTCCCTTAAGAGTTGGAGTAAGGGCCTGGTGCAGTGGCTCATGCCTACAATCCTAGCACGCTTTGAGGCTAAGTTAGGAGGACTGCTTGAGCTCAGGAGTTCAAGACCAGCCTGAGCAAGAGCAAGACCCCTGTCTCTACTAAAAACAGAAAAATTAACCAGGCACTGTGGCAGGCACCTGTAGCCCCAGCTATTTGGGAGGCTGAGGCAGGAGTATCACCTACATCTAGGAATTTGAAGTTGCTGTGAGCTAAGCTGACACCAAGGCACTCTAGCATGAGCAACAGAGTAAGACTCTGTCATTAAAAAACAAAAAGAGTTGGAGTGCAGTCAGGCAGGGCTCCTTCCCTCCAGCAACTGTTCCCTCTCTCCCGTTCATGAAGCTCAAGGCAGGAACACAAAACAGATTCAAAAGGCAGATTCTTCCAGTACCATTCCAAAGGCAGCCACACCTGCTGCTTCCCCTCTGTCCTCAACACGAGTTAGACCCATACCTTCCCTGGCCCAGAGGGTAAAGCAGGCTCAGCTCATTGTTGTAATAAGACCCCACCTGTGAAGGAGGGTGCCAAGTGCTAAGTTCCAGTACAATAGGAACATCCTGGCCAAACCTAAAACATCTAAGGAATCCAGCAGCAGGAGAGAATGTGTATTCCAGAGACAGACAACTTGAGTTCATATCTTAGCACTGGCAGAATAACCCATGGAGGGAGAAGCTAACATAGTGGTCATTCTAGGAAGGAAGGCTGTGGTAGAGATGCAGCCGTGAGTAACGGTAACACTCTCCTTGCTGACCTGTCACCAGATGTGTCCATTCTGCAAAAATTCATCAAACTATTTGCTTATTTATCTCTTTGAGCTTTTCCTTTCATCTTAGACAAAAAAAAAATCTGTACCTTTTAGCATCATCTTAGAAAGAATATATTTCAAATAATGAAATTAAAGATTAAATAATACATTAAATGATATATTCAGTAATAGTTTACCTACTTTAGTGGATTAAGAGGAGCTGGGCTTATGACCCAGGACCAAGCAGGGAGTCTAGAATTGCTGACTGTGTCACCACGTGCTCACACGAGGGCTTCCAGCAGATACAAACTATGCTCCAGTGGGATAAAGTACAGTAAACTGATGCCTGTGACTTCTGCCCAACATAGTGGCTGGGGAAGGAAACAAAGATGCTACTCCGTAGAACTCTCTAAACAAATCCTGAACACAACCATTCCAGAAATAGGTTAATTTTACATGAACCAAACCCTGACCCTGCCCTCCTTTTCCCAGCCGTATCACAGAACTTGTTACTGGCTCATTGGGCTAGAGGAGAGCAATTCACAAAGAATCAGCAAGTCATGGTATTGATGCGAACTTGCGTTCAGACTACTATGAGGCCCACACTTCGTAGGTGGAAATGTCAGGTACACCGAAACCACATGACTTGGCCAAACGCACCCTGCTGGAAGGACCCAGATTTCCTGACTCCACTCGAGGGCTCTTTCCCTTAATCAAGAGGAAACAACTTTGAATTGTTTTTCCTTTTTATATTTTACATTTACATTTAAACAGTCCATCCATCAGGAACTGTGAACATTCCCTATTTTTGCAACACTGGCAACCACATGAGCAAAGAAACAGTGGAAGAACTTGTTTTGGCATCTTTCTTTTTGGTCTTATGACAGCCTTCCACTACCACAATGTTCCTGCGGTGAGACAGTCACAGCCTGCCTGGGAACCACTCTGCCAAGGCCAGAGTATTCCCTTCCTACACCCTGGAATGGAACCCTGTAAACCTGAACACAGCAAACCCGGGCCTGAAACAGAGCCAGTGTGCATGTAAGTTGCTGACCCCATGAAAAACAGGCCACACCCCACCAGCATCACACAAGCGTGTGGAGGGGTGACAAGTTATATTTGTAAGGTACTTGGAAATGTGCTATAAAGACACACCAATATGATGATTAATCATTTACTCAACTGCTTCCAAAACCAAGTTTAAGTAAAGTCAAGCATTTTCACTCCCTACTTTAAAAAAATTGCTTTTAGAAGCATTTAGTCATCACATAAAGCATGTCCAAAACCCATTCCTTCCAAATGATAAAAATGGATTTCCTATTTCCTTTCTGGAAGGAATGACATGATCCCCTCCAAGGAGGATACTGAGAAGAGGAAGCATTAGAATTCAAATTTTCATTTGGCTACCACATTAACCATAAAATGTAAAAGCATGCAAAAAGATTTGCTCTTGAAAACCATAAATTTATCATATTACTACCAGATTATACAGTGAAAAGTTAAAGTTCAGTGTTTTTAAGAAGGAAAATTACTGTGTCTTAATCAAAGCACTTTCTGAAGCTGAAATAAGGCTCTGCTTTTCAGAGAAGCTATCTGAAAAGAAGCTATGAAAGAACAGATATCTTTGAAAAGTTAATTCAGTCACTCATTCCATAAATATTTATTGAGCCCTTACTTGTGCCAGGTATTGTTCCAGGCACTGAGGACACAACAGTGAGCAAGAGAGAGAAGTCTTTGTTTTCACAGCGTGTACATTCCAGTGTTCCCGAAGGGCAGAGTTAATATGAGTCTGCAGAAAGACCGCGGGAAACAGACACAATGCAAATCACATATTCCAAGTATCTCAACTGATTAGCCAAGCATGTAGCCTTCAAGGTAGAATTAAATTACTTCTGTATTTTGAAATCCAAACATCACAGTAAAAATCTTTCCTTTTTAGCAGTTTTACTGCACATATTTAAAGTATACAATGTAGTAAAGTTCTGGCACATACACCCAGAAAACCACCACCGATCAATGTAGTGGAAGATACCCATTGCCCCCGCTCCCCGAAATCTTCCGCACACCTCTTTGGGATCTCTTCCACATCTCCCTGCACCCTCCCAACCCAGGTAACTTCTGATCTTTTGTCACTACACACTTCTTGCATTTTCTAGAATAGATTTTGTGTGGCTTCCTCTATTCAGCATATTTATTTTGAGTTTCATCCATGCCGTTTATCAGCCTTGCATTCCTTTTTATTGCTGAGTCGTACTGCATTGTGGTGAACATTTGAGGGGTTTCCAGTTTGTCCACAAATAGTGCTGCCTAATCTCTTTCACCTGAGATCCAATTGGCATTCCCACCTCCTTCTCTGAAGACTCCAGATTTTATTCCTCCTTGTGATACACTAGATAAACTAAGATTCCGCACTTGCGAAATAATGAGAAAGGCACATCTTTGTTCTGGAAACACACTTCCAAGAGCACAAAGAACCTCACCTTGCATTGTGCATTCTCAGGTCTTACCTGTGAATATGAGACACACTTGCAGTGACCATGATTGCATAGCACATTAACACCAGCACGAAAAGATGTATAGAGTACCTTGAAGACAAAATGAGGGAGGAGACACTGAATGTATTTCATACCTAGCGGCCACCCCTTCTGTTCCTCCACCTCCACACTCTGCAAAACTTCAAAACTTTATTTATTTATTTATTTATTTATTTATTTATTTGCACTTTTTGGCCAGGGCTGGGTTTGAACCCACCACCTCTGTTATATGGGGCCAGCCCCCTACTCCTTTGAGCCACAGGCACCGCCCCTCTGCAAAACTATATTTAAGTAAACATGAGTTTACTTAAGGGAAAATAAATCAAGTATTCATATCCTATGTAATGAAAACATTATATCATGAAATGACCCCAAGAAGTCACAACATAGTTTGTCAGCACTAGTAATGTCAGGAATCCATAAATGAATGCTTATATATTTTTTTCATATGTTACAATTAAGAGTGCTCACAGGTGGGTTCTTTCTCTGGGACTATTTTATTTTATAAGTTTTAAAGTACCAGTACCAAAACTCGGTTTCCCCACCTACCAAGACTTGGTAGCTGATTCAAACTACTCATCCTTTCTCAAATTTCTGCTGAAGGATTGGGGCAAAAGTCTAATACAAAACCCTAAACAAATTCACAAATTTCCTGAAGATACCCTATTTCTAGAAACGCAGGGCCTCAAACCCTCTTCCCTAAGAAGTGCTACTACTCCCAAGGGTATCTGCCCAGTTTCCCAGCAGAGAAAGTCACCAGTGTACTGGCTTTCTCTGCTGAAGAAAGATTCACGCTCCCTAAGAGCTGCACTAAAGCCCCTGTTCTACTCTGACAAAAGGCAAAACACCAGTATCTCTAGCAGTAAAGCAAGAAATAAACCAGTATCTCTACAGTTAAGAAAGGGCCCTCACTGGGAAAAATTAAACCTTGCAGCATCCCATTCACGTAAGAGAGGTGGGAGGATCTGTAGAAATCTTAAAAGAAATTCACTGCACTGACTTCCAATGGATAGTCAGCTTATTGGTTCCAGGGTTTTGGCAGTAAATGGAGATTCCTGCAATGTCCCCAATATCTTACAATAAAGTATTTACAGTATCATAACATTTTACAATATATATTTTACATCATGGTATTCTACAATACCATCTCGTTCTTACCTTGATGCAATGCCAAGAACATTGCCACGAAACATACAAATGATCAATATTAGAATTAATGAAATTCATACTCACCAGCCAAAACAAAAGATGACAAAATAGATGCCGAAAATGGTAGCAAACACGTGCCTGACATCTGGGCTTGTTTTACCAGGACTTAGGTAGAGGCGAAACCAAAAAGCAGCAAACAACGCAAAAAGTTGGCATGCCACGAAATTCACCTAGTGGGGGAGGGGGGAAGAAAAGAAACCTTCACTGTGGGGCCTGTGTGTGAATTTGTTCTCATTTTTTTTTATAGGCTTTCACCTCAAAATGCATCTCAGACTTGGATTTGAGTTTTACTCCCAGCAGAGTATCAGTTTTCAAGAGGAAACAAATAAGAGAAATGATAACCATACCCTCAGCATGACACGAGAAGTGACAAACGCAACAGTTTCTTCTCCAACCTTTTCCGACTGGCCCCGGTTGCTTTCCCACCCCACACAGGCGGCTCTTCATGTAAAAGGGTCTAAACTGACAGGAGGTCTCTTTGCTTGCTGGGTTTCTTTCACAGCTGCCCAGCACAGGACACCCAAAGACAAAGAATGTGTTCTTTTAGAGATACAAAGTTTGGTAACATAGGAAATCAAATGCTTCTCCAAAGCATTCATCAGCTGCTTTCTGACTCTAATTCTCTCATTTTAAATTAGCACCAAATGAGTAACAGCATTCTTCAAAGTCAAGGTGTGACACAACAAAAGCCACCCAAAGAGGCACAGCCCTGCATTAACCATCCAGTGCCGACTCTGATTGTGCAAGGCAGACACCACGTTTCCTTAGAAAAATCTCAGCGGTCTCTCTCTGGAGAATATTTTGCCTAAAAGAAAACAAAGGGATTCCCTGAAATTCTATAGGAGAGATCAGCCGATTTTATAAAAACACTAAACATATACCTTTGCAATTTAAATTTACACAAATCAAATTCCAAATGACTGGTTTAACCATTCATTAAAATTAGAAGGATAATTTTAATGCTTCCAAGTATTCAATGAAAACTTCAGTCTTAATTCACTTTTAGAAGGCACTTAATGGAAAAGAGATTGAAGATATGAATAAACCCTCAATTTTCACCTCAGTGGGTTTTATATGCAAAAATATAAACTGCAGCTGATAATGAAATTCATTAGGGCTGAGCTAGGAGTTAGGGTTGAAAGGAGCAGACATTAGCTCCGCTTGAACACATTTGGTTTTTACAATAAAAAAACAATTAGTCTGAATTTAAAAAAATCAAATGGACCCCTTACAAAGCGTAGAAAATATTACTTCCAGAAAATTTGTGTTTTGGTTTTAAAAACTGACCGTATTGAATTTCCCCTGTGTTTGAAAATTATGCCTCACCAGCCCTTCCAGAAACCTGTTCTCACTACTCCCCACCTTCACTTCCTTAAAGGACATGTGAGCCTACCCTGCAGGATTTTGTCTTATCTTTTGATCAAGGATAAATAAACAACCCAACAACTGGGCATGCACACACATATACATAGAAATATAATCACTTTAGAAAGGACTTAGCAAGAGAAATATAATCGCTTTAGCAAGGAATTAGCAATTGGAAAGTCAAAACCCTATGATCAAGGCCACCAGGCCAGGCCTGTAAACCCAGCACTCTGGGAGGCCAAGGCAGGAGGATCATCTTAGCTCAGGAGCTCTAGACCAGCCTGAGCAAATGGTAGACCGCCATCTCTACTAAAAATAGAAAAAATTAATGGGGTGTCCTGGTAGGCACCTATAGTCCTAGCTACTCAGGAGGCTGAGGCAGGAGGATCACTTGAGCCCCAAGTGTGACCACCGAGAAGGAAGAGAAAGAAGACATGTTCCCTCCCTTCAAGGAGCTTAACATCTAACTGGGGAATGAACACAAATAACCTATAAGAAATTGCCAAGTAACAGTAACTGTGTATGAACTGACCAAACTTTAGTTAGGCTCTTAATAAACCTTCTCCTACTTTCTTGTAAAATCCAGTTCTAGCAAGAACCCCTCCATCCTCCAATACCTGATCACTCTTGATATGTGATCTGGTTCCCCATCCTCCACCATCCCCCGAGTGGTGCTTGGTCACCCTGGCCTGTCTTCAGCAAGGATCCCTTTAGGTCAATTTAGCCAAAATACCCCTTACCCTGGCGCTGCTTCTTAGAAATTTTGCATCCACTCACCTCCACTACTTGGCTATCAATTCCCACTTATTCATGCTGTATTCAGAGCTGAGATCTGATCTATTCTGAGGTCTCTTTTCCCCTACTGCAATAGTCCTGAATAAAAGCTGGTTTTTATTGCTTTAACTACTGTCCAGCTCTGGTTTTTCTTTTCTTATCTTTCTTTTTATTTTTATTTTTTTGGTCCAAAATACAATAGTTAATTTAATTTTGATATGCTATAAATAATCTGAACAGAAAATTAACAACCCAATTTCACTTACAACAGCATCAAAAGAACAAAATACTTAGGAAAATCTTAACAAAAGAAATGCAAGACCTGCACACTGAAAACTACAAAATTGGTGGAAAGAAATTAAAGAACATGTGTATGAAAAGAAAGACGTCCAGTGTTCATGAATTGGGATACTAACATTGATAAAATGGTAATGCTCCCAAATTGATCTATAGATTAAACTAAATCTCTGCCAGCGATCTGGTTTTACTTTGAAGAACTTACTATATTATGTGCTCTAAAGACCCCAAAGATCTGGAAGATGAACTAGGTAAAAATTGATGGAGGTTAAGAACATTAAAAAATATTATGTCCTGGATTCTAACCCTAACCCTTCTGATTTAATGGGCCTGGCATCAGAATTTTGAAAAGCTTCCAAGTAATTCTAATATCAAAACAAGACTGGGAACACCTAGTTCAGAAATATAGAAAGAGGCTAGGCACCTGTAGCTCAGTGCTTAGGGTGCCAGCTGCACACACTGGGTCTGGCAGACTAGAACCTGGCCCGGGCCTGTGAAATAAAACAATGACAACCACAACAACAATAAAAAAATAGCCAGGCATTGTGATGGGTGCCTGTAGTCCCAGCTACTTGAGAGACTGAGGTAAGAGAATCACTTAAGCCCAAGAGTTTAAGGTTGCTATGAACTGTGACGCCACACCACTCTACTGAGGCAACATAAACATAGTGACATTTTTTTTTCTGTCTCAAAAAAACAAGAAAAAACCAGAAATATACAGAGAGAAACCTACAGAGGCATCCAGGAAGAATTGGGCTTCTCCAGAATGAAGAAAAACACAAAGGGCAAGGAGACTGCCCTTGCAAGCTTTGGGGCAGGGTGAAAGGGAACAGATTTAAGAGTGATTAAAAGCTAGGCAGCCATGACTCATTGGAGGTAGGCCTTCTTAACCTCCAGAGGGTCTCCAGAACTGGAATGGTTTTCTTCAAAACCACTCAACAGTTACCTCCAAGAAAGACAGTGTCTCACTGTGGGAAAACTACATCTGATCTGTTTACCCAGCAATCAAAAAAAAGAAAGAGAAGATTCACTTGGTCATTGACGCAATCTACCATTTTTCAGTTACCATAATACAATGTGTAGCTCCTTTCAGTCACCATAATATCATGTGTAGCTCACTTAATGGGATCTGACTCTAAGATACCAAGAAATCAGCTGGAATGCTGGCACTCAACTGCTTAATTCCACAAACACTTGGTTGGAATGGTTGACTCTACATGCCAGGTCTCAGGGACAGTGCACAAGACACCATCCCTACCTTCAAACCAGGAAGAGACTTACACGCTCTGGGGCTTCGATCCCTTTATTTCCAAACTGGATCTGATGTCTCTTCCAGCTCTAATGATCTCTGGTTCTATATCTAACTAGTGTTTTTTTAAAAACCCAGGAATCCATTAGGCTGCCTGGGCTCTAGCACCTTTGGTTCCTAAATAAGAATCCAAAATTCAACTCAGAGTGAATGGTCATACCCCAGGACAACAAAACAAGCTTTACCAATCAGAAACCACCAATCAGAAGACTTCACCAATCAGAAACCAAATTTGCTCTACCTAGAGACCTCATCAGTCAGAAACCACCAACTGAGCTCTAACTAGAGACTTCACCAATCAGAAAACAACTAAGCTCTAACTAGACTAGACTTCAGTCAGAAACCACCAACTAAGCTCTAACTAGAGATTTCACCAATCAGAAACTAACTAAACTCTAACTGCAGACTTTTTACCCATCAGAAAGCAACTAAGCTCTAATTAAAGATTTCACCAGTCAGAAACCATCAACTATCCTCTAACCTCTTTAACCAATCATATGTTTTCTCCTTTGGTTGCTTAAACACCTTATGAAAGATTTCCCCTCACATCCTGTTTGGTAGAGCCAGAACTGCTTGTAGTCTGACATAGCCAGATTCACGAGTTACTGAATGTTCGAATAAACTCTTAAAAATGTTAACATGCCTAAGTTTATCTTTTAATGCCAGAATTCTTTTCCTTGACTGTTAATGGTAAATGCCAAACTCAAGACTTCATCGTGGATTAAAAGTTGCCCTCTACATGCAAACACAAACCATTCCACCACCCTCTTCCCAACGGCTGGTTAGCTAAATGCTCCATGGCAAATCGTCCTATGGCAAATTTTCCTAAAGCAAAAGTGAAAACACACACCATCACCCCTCAGTTCTAACAGGAGGAGGGTTCTTGCAGAAACAGGCTTGCTTTTCAGTTATCAGATGTAGTCTTACAAAACAGGCTGAATTACAATGGAGATGTAAAGACATCTGACCCACGAACGTATGCTGCTGTGGGAAAGTAAAATGGTACAGCTAGAATGGAAAACCATATGGCAGTTCCTCCAAAAGCCAAACATAGAATTGCCATGTGATCCAGCAATTGACATCCACTTCTAGGCATAAACCCGCAATAACTGAAAGCAGGATCTTGAACAGATATTTTATATATTCATATTCACCATAGCATTAGTCACAAAAGCCAAAATGTGGAAGCTAACCAAATCAACGGATGAATAAACAAAATGAGTATAACATATACATGAATCAACCTTTAAGACATTATGCTAAGTGAATAAAAGCTCCATCACGAAAGCAAATGCGGACAAGTATGATTCCACTTGTATAAGGTATAAGAATAGGCAAATTCATAGAAACAGAAAGTAGAAGGCTCTTTGCCAGATGCTGGGTTAAGAAAATATAGTTAATGTTTAATGGGTACAGAGTTTCAGTTTTGCAAGATAGAAAGAATTCTAGAGATAGATGGTAGTGATAGTTATATAATAATGTGAATGTACTTACTTAATATCACAAAACTGCATACTACAAATGATTAAAATAGTAGGTTGTATGCTACGTGTGGCTTACCACAATTCTTTTTTACAAGTTACCAGATGTAATGTGATATGAACTACTCTGTGTCAGCTAGCTCACATCAACACTGGTGGCCAGTAGAAATGATGACCATCTCTGCCCCCAAATGTGGCTAGCTCCCAGGATAACAATTCATATAGCAACAGAGTTAGATTTTTGTCCTTTTTCTCTGTAAAGGGTCAACAAAATTGAAGGTCCTATCTTTTAGATATATATCCTGAAATCATTTTGATGTGATACATGGGTTCTGCTTCCAAATAATCCAAGGGGAATGTGGAGAATGGAGTGAGATCAGTGGTTCTCAATGAGGGATTATTTGCCCCGCAGGGGACATTTCGGGCTGCCCTAACTACAAGAGGAGTGGATGTTCTACTGGTATCCAGTGGGTAGAGGCCAGCATGCTGCTGAACATCCTAAAAGGAACAGCACAGCCTCCCACAAGGAGGAATGTTCCAGTTCAAAATGACAATAAGTGCCAAAGTTAGGAAACCTTGGCAAAACATAGTTGGATGAAGCAAAATGGCCCTGAGTCAAATATAGTTGAAGCTGAGTGTTAGGAACATGAAAGTTCATTCTACTTTTGACACGTGTCTGAAATTTTCCATAATGAAAGTTTTTTGTTTTTTTTTTTAAAGGTAAGCAGCTCTGGAAATCAAAGCAGTGGCCTAAGATGATATAGATTTTAAACCTTGGTGACTCCAAGCACTTGAAACTGAAAAGGACTCTTTATCCACATTAGAGAAACACCCAAGTTAGGGAAACAATATACTTAAGATGGGCGGTGCCTATGGCTCCAAGGAGTAGGGCGCCAACCCCATATACCGGAGGTGGTGGGTTCAAACCCGGCTCTGGCCAAAAAAAACAAAAACAAAAACAAAAAAAAAAAAAAACACATACATATACTTAAGTTTAGAAACAAACCCAAACAAATATGGGATCACGTCTTCCTAAACAGGAAAAGAACATTTTATGAAATGATCCAACACCGATAAGAAGAGAACCAAATTGTAACAAAGATAAGAGAAAAAGACCTATCTTCAATAACAGTTTTGGTTTTTTTCTGAAATGGGGTCTGGATCTGTTGATCAGGCTGGAGTACAGTGGCATGATCATAGCTCACTGCAGCCTTGAACTCTTGAGCTCAAGTGACCCTCCTGCCTCAAGCATCCAAGGAGCTGAGACCAAAGGTGAGCACCTATACTCCTAGCTAATTTTTTTTGCTTTCTTAAGAAACAAGGTCTCACTGTGTTGCCCAGACTGATCTCAAATTCCTGGCCTCAAGTGATACTCCTGCCTCTGTCTCTATCTTCAGGAATAATTTTGCCAAGTAACTGTGACTTCTCATCCTATGACCAACAACAAAGCAAGTGGTTATGAGCAGAAAGGCCACAGAGAGCGAGGTTCCCAGCTCTAAGACTCACCTCTACCACTCACCAGCTAGAGCAGAGCGGTGGTTACAGAGTCTGGGGGCTGTGGGGTACAATACACTCATCAACAGGAACAGTTACCGTAAGACAGAAAGAGTCAGTTCTGGTGATCTATGACACGGCAAGGTGACTATAGCTGATAATAAGGTATAGTGTATTTCAAAATAGTGAAAAGAAGGGATTTTTAAATGTTCCCAACACAAAGAAATGACAGATGTTTGAGGTGACACATAGGCTAACTAACCCAATTTGATCATTTCACAATATATATACATGTATCAGAACAGCACATTTTACCTCCTAAATATATAGTTATCACTTGTCAATTAAAAATAAAATAAAACTTAACAAAAAAAGTGTCCTGATGTTCTTTAATAACCCCTTCATATTTAAAAGGAACATGGCAAAGTTTACATTTTTACTGATCTACTCCCTCCAGAGAGGCGCAGACTGCACTTTCCTTCTTGATCCGCACCAATCTGCCCTCCCCAGTTAAAGTGCTGTGGGCCCGTCTGCATAAGGAAGCAGTAGAGCACAGCTGTTTTGATCAGACTCCTGAACACAAGCAAGACTGACATAACTCAGATTCAGCAAAAGCTCAATTTCCTCAGCTCTTGCAAGATTTCAAAGTCATCACAAGGAAACAAAACACATGCCCAAGTGTTCTGACTTCTTATGTCACCAAACCACAATTAAACTGTGCTACAGTTTTCCAGTGCAAGTCTTCAGGCTCTCTAATGTGCTGCGGGAAAGGCAGGATTTGGGAATTTCCGTTCCATGCCCTTCATATTCTTCCAATAAAAATAAATAAACATTGCCAGGAGCTAAAACATCACCTTTCCCTTAATGAAGAGATGCAAATACGCTATATTTAACAAACAGCAAATATTAACGGTCCAAAATTATTTTCCCTCCTACCCTGGTTTTACCAGTGGCTCACCAATGAGGTGCAGGCAACTGCCCAGGCCTGGAGTATTCTCAGCAACCCTGCCTAATATGCTCCAAGACGAAGTGGATCCAATTAAACAATTCCTTATTTAAAGACAAGCCATTCTTCTACCACAAACAGTACTGCTTTGCATTGTTCCCTACAAAAAAATGGGGCTGAGGAAGAGTCTTCAAAATGCTATTTCTTTCTGTACTACAGAACAAAAAGTGTTTGTACCATACACTTCAGTTACTCTGCACTTTCAAAGGGTTCCTTGTTGGACTTTCATCCCACACTCCTTGGAACATCAGCAAGAAATGTTTTTAAATCTCTAATGAGCCCATTTTTTTCCACATTCACGGATAAGCAAATATTATTTGAGATTGATAATCAATGTGCATAATTTATAACCAAACAAACGTCTGATTGATATTTTGCTAATATTTTGTCTCATCATAACAATAAATGCCATTCACGGAGGGCCTCCCATGTGTCAGGCACAGTGTACCCCCTCACAAAGGGCTCCACTGAAGTCCTGCAACAACCTTATGAAGCAGCTTGCTCTCTCTTTGCAAAGGGGAAAACGAAGAACAAAATAGTAAAGCACAATGATGCAAGTCACAGAGTTACTGAGAGGTAGAGTAGGGTTTTAAACCTGGCCTGAAGTTCTTACTCATTACTTTGTCCTGTTCCTCCTCAACTCCCAACATTGTCTCACTTAGGGAGGAGTAGTAGTTGCCTATATTCATGTGCCAGGGATGCCATAACAAAGCCCCACAGAGCAGGTGGCTTAAACAACAGAGACTTAGCTTCTCACGGTTCTGGAGCCTGGCCGGTGGGATAAAGGCCGTCAGCAGGGATGGTTGCCTTTGGGGCCCCTCTCCTTGGCTTGCAGAAGTCTGTCTTCACCCTGTGTCTTTACCAGGTCTTCCTTCTTGAGTGTGTCTGTATCTTTATCACCTCCTCTTACAAGGACAGGACTCGTATTGGATTAGGCACCATGCTAATGACCTCATTGAACTTGATTACTTCTCTAAAAGCTTTGTCTAAATACAGTCCCATTCGAAGACACCTAGGGGAGGTGAATTCTAGGGAAACACAGTTCAGCTCACAGCACCACCCTATAAAATCCTCTACTCGAAACACATAGAATGAAACAGGTTTTACCGTCTTTGATCCTACAAATAGAAAACACGTAAGACCCTAAGCAAAGGTTGTGTGGGAATATTGTGAGCCTCAGCCTTAGGTGAAGGCTCCTAAGCCTGGAGGTGCTTCAGCCACTAAAAACAGCTCCCAAGAGGGGCATTTCAGTTACTGCCCCTGCCTGCCTGTTCCTATGTCTGTCAAAAGCTTGTTAGCCTTTTATGGGCTTATCCATGTTGAATAGGGTCATTATTCTTTGGCTTGTGTTTCAAATATACAAATTGCTATTGTTTTTGGTTTGGGTTTTTCTTTTTTTTTTTTTTTTGAGACAAAGTTTCACTCTGTCAGCTAGGTAGAGCGCTACGGCATCATAGCTCACAGCAACCTCGAACTCTTGAGCTCAAACAATCCCCTTGCTTCAGTTTTTCATTTTTAGTAGAGACAGGGTCTCGCTCTTGCTCAGGCTGGTCTCAAACTCATGAGCTTAAGCAATCCACCTGCCTTGGTGATTATAGCCATAAGCCACCCTGCCCGGCCTTCAAACACATGAGTTTTAAAGTAATAATAAGCAGCATTTACTAAACACGTTTATTCTGTGTTAGTGAAGGTTGGCTGTTACTCTTCAAGATTCACATCTATTATCTCATTTAATCTTCTCAACAACCTTCAATGAACCACTGAGGAAGGAAACTCAGGCACAAAGTCAATGGCCCCTACACTCAGCTGCAGGGCAGTACCATTAGTCAGACTGAGGCACTCTATCTGCCTTTCGAGATGTAGTTCTTGTTCAGAGGGAGGTTTGAATTACGATGCTAGAGCTGAAAGTCCTTTCCAACAACTATCCTTTCAGGCTTCTGTAATGTCTCTCTCTCTCTCTCTCTCTCTCTCTCTCTCTCTCTCTCATCTCTACAGAATTTGTATACTCACATACCAACCTTCCTTCACCAGTTTAGAATAAGTCATCCAGTTCCCCTAAAAGAAAACAATCCTTTTCTTAATACTGAAAGACAGAATTTTTATACATTTGTTTAGAGTTTAAATTGTACGGGAAGACTGTTGGCTTACCTTATTCTGCAAATATTATGCCACATGGAATAATTATGGTCTGGAATGAAAGCCCTTTAAAAACTGACTCCAATGTATATAAGGGGAGGGAGGTAAGGAACAATGATGCTGCCTCCTTGGTCATAGTAAGAAAAAGCCTTGAAATATGTAGGTGATACCCTTTGAGGGTCCACCGCCAGCTTGCTTGTCTATAAATCATATCCTCACAAGCCTTGGTCCAACAGGCAGGGAAGCCTGCATAGACTGCAGCCCATTTCAGAGTCCTGAGAAACCCTATCCACAAACACACAGACACCTCTCCTATGGAAATAAAATGCCCCCATTAGAGTTTATCCCATTGTTCACCAGTTAAAAATATTAATAATAATAATAATGAAGCCAGGTGTGGTGGCTCATGCCTGTAATCCTAGCACTCTGGGAGGCCGAGGTGGGTGGATTGCCCGAGCTCACGTGTTCGAGACCAGCCTGAGTCAGAGCGAGACCCCATCTCTAAAAATAGCCAGGTGTTGTGGTAGGCGCCTGTAGTCTCAGCTACCTAGAAAGCTGAGGCCAGAGAATCACTTGAGCCCAAGAGTTTGAGGTTGCTGTGAGCTATGACACCACGGCAGTCTACCAAGGGTGACAAAGTGAGACTCTGTCTGAAAAAAAATAATAATAATAATAATAATAATAATGATAATAATGGCTATCATTTATGGTACTCATTCCAGCAGCTGTTCTAAGTCTTCTTGCCTGACTCCTTTTACTTCACAACTGTCAAGTTCTTTAAGGCATCCATTACATAGATAAGGAAAATCAGTCAGAGAGGGTTTACAAAATTCACCCCAAACTCATACACCTAGTCAGAGGCAACACAGGAATTTAAACTCAAGAAGTCTGGTTCCTGAACCCCTCTGCTTAGCCATGACACTTTGGTTCATTTACTTCAACCTTTTCACATAATTTCAATGCCTCATTTCCCAGATGAGGAAACTGGGGCCCAGAGACAGTAACTGACCTGGCCCCAGTCACGTGGCCTCTGACCATTAGAGTTGGGACTAGATTCAGGTGTCCTGATTCTTGGGTCTTTCAGTATTTCCTTTATCTTTGGGTAAAGAAAAGAGTCAGTGGGGGCCAAATCAGTTGAGAGGGGAGAGTGTTCCAATACAGTTGTTTATCGGCTAAAAACTCCCTCGCAGACAGTGCTGTGTGAGCTGGTGTATTGTTCTGATGCAAGAGCCACGACTGAGTGTTTGGCATAAAGTCCAGGTCATTTTTGTCTAACTTTTTCATGCAGCCTAACTACGTGAAAGTTCAGCCACTTTTGTCTAACTTCTATTTAACTTTTTCATTTCAGCACTTTCAATAGGAAATTTGGTTAACTGTTTGTCCTGTTGGTACAAATTCATGATGAATAGTCCCTCTGACATCAAAAAGTTTAGCAATATCATTTTGACTCTGGATTTGGACTCACAGATCATTTTTGGTTGTGGAGAATTGTCTGACTTCCATCAGGCATTCTGACGCTTTGTGTCGGGGTCATATTGGTACACCCATGTTTCATCACCAGTGATAACAGGGCACAAATAATAATTTTGCTTCTCCAAAAGGTCTGGGTAAACTTTGACTCTCCTTTGCTTTTGTTCATCAGGGACCTCCTTTGGGACCATTCCTTTTTGTTTTGTTTTTTTTTGAGACAGAGCCTCAAGCTGTCACCCTGGATAGAGTGCCGTGGCATCACAGCTCACAGCAACCTCCAATTCCTGGGCTCAAGCGAGTCTCCTGCCTCTGCCTCCCAAGAAGCTGGGACTACAGGCACCCGCCACAATGCCTGGCCATTTTTTGGTTGCAGCGTCTTTGTTGTTTGGTGGGCCCAGGCTGGATTCGAACCCACCAGCTCAGGTGTACGTGGCTGACGCCCTAGCCCGTTGAGGCACAGGCGTCAAGCCTGGGACCATTCTTGTACACATCTTCCTCATGCCAAGATTTTCAGTTAAGATTTTCCTGTTACTCTATCCATGTTTACTTGGTCTGCTTTGCTTCGATGATTTTGATGCACAATTTGATGAATTTCTGCAATATTTTCATCAGTTCTGCTCTTTACTGTCTGCCCTGACCTCTCTTCATCACTTTCTTTCTCCTCAGAAAAATGTTTAACCCCTTCGTATACTGCAGTTTTCTTCATGGCATTATCCACATACACTTGGACTAACACACCTCTTATTTCAAAAGGATTCCAAGTTTGCCAAGTTTAACAAGAAAGTTAATGTTTGTTTCTTGTTCTAATCCAAGCTCCAATACTCTCTCAACAGCACACAAAAACACACAATAATAATGAATGCCACTCAGCAAGACACTGCCACATGTCAATGTGAACACAGCTGTGAGACACTGACATACCAAGGTTATGGAACCTTACTGAGTTGTTTGTACAGTGCTGCCAACAAAAGCACATGGAGGCAAGTTCTCCATCTTAACTGTCAGACCTCACATGATGGTTTGACTTATGATTTTTCTACTTCACAAGGGTGCAAACGCAATATCCATTCAGTATTTCAAGTACCCATCTAACCACTCTGTTTCTCACTTTCAGGACAGTATATTCAATAAATTACATGAGATAGTCAACACTTTACTATAAAATAAGGCTTTGTGACAGATGACTCTGCCTAGCTGTAGCTAGGCAAATGTAAGTGTTCTGAGCACACTTAAGGTAGCCTCAGCTAAAACATGATGTAAGGTGAATCAAATTCATTTTTAACTTCCTATATTTTCAACTAAATGATGGGTTTATTGGAACACAACACCACCGTATGTCAACAAGCACCTGTAATTAAACCAGGCATAAAATAGACAAGAGAATCAATCATGGTCTGAGCACCTCAATTTCCTCAATTTGTGGATAAGGAAACTAGTCCATAGAAGGAGAAGTTAACCATGACCAGAATCTCCTGACTCCATGGTCAGATCTGCTTCCTCTCTATAAATGGATTCAAAACTACATGTCCAACATGAACTATGGCATCTATATTGGGTGGTAGTTTTTTGATGGATAAACAATCCACATGTGTTGGCTAACAAAGCATAGTGGTATCTGGGTTCCCTAGTACTCTCTTGCCACTGCCTATGCCCTGCCTTGTAAACTGGCAGAGGGCCATGAGAAAGGTTCAGCACACTGCATACCTAACTTTTCACAGAAGGCTTAAAAACGAATAAGGAAACCAAATTGTTCACACAGAACAGGTAAATGTCATCCAAGCAAATCAAAGCAATATGCTACCTTCCCAAGACTGACTGAAAACTATTATAATAACTACAGCTCTTTCTTCCAGGCATCTAGTAAAACCACATCTAAATAAAGTCAACTGA
This sequence comes from Perodicticus potto, assembly GCA_963574655.1. NCBI lineage: Eukaryota > Metazoa > Chordata > Mammalia > Primates > Lorisidae > Perodicticus > Perodicticus potto. Next base: position 31,234 of record CAUYRH010042514.1, on the reverse strand, counting down.
AGAAATCCACAGAGTTAATTTTTTCATCTAATTTCATTACAAAATAAACGTTCATTTTAACAAATTGATTACAAGGATATAAATGAAAAAAGTTTCCAGTCCTTCAGCCCCAATCTTCTACACCCACCATCAGTCTTCCTTCTTGCTACATTGGAGCACATTCTTTAATACTTTTCCAAAGTATTGGAAATATACCATAAGCATACCCAATTATATTGGCTTTTTCTTTAGTTTAATATAATCCTGGTATCAAAACTACCCTGTCACTTGACTTTTTCATTAAAAAAAGATGGGCATCCTTACTAGTCAACTCATATTGGGCTACGTTGTACTTTTTAAAGCTACATAATGTTCCATAGTTGGGGGGGGAGGGTAAACATTCCCCATTCCTTAGATTTTCATTGAGAGAAGGTAATTTCCATGCCAGTCCCTAGGGGAAAAAAAAAATATGGGAGGAACCTTTCCACCTTCTCTCCCCTCTAAGCCCCTCAGTCCCTGTTCCCCCCAGGAAAGAGGAATGACCTTACCAAGTGCTGAACTAAGAGGAGGCAACGAGCAGGCCCCTGGGGACACGTCCCTTTAGGAGCCAGCCTGCCTTTAGACAAGGGCATTCTCGGCTCTGTGCTCCCTGCATAGAACTGTGGAATAGTGCTGTCCTCCCCCAGGGGTCTCGGGTGTTTGCTCAACATCACCAGTAACTGGGTGGGTAAGTCAGTCTCATTCAAGGGTAAAGAAACAGGAAACCCACTGTCTATCAGCTTTATCATAATAAAGATAATGTTTTGATCTTCCTCTGTCTCTTAGGTCTTATTTCCAAACTGATGCTGTATCTAGGAGGGAAAGTAAACAACGTTGGTTAATAGTTGCCCAAAACTCCAGTATTATATATGTGACATAATTTATTCAACCATTCTACACTTTCCAGTGTTTCGAGTTTTTCTGCAATTAAAAACAGCATTGCCAGGGAAAAAAATCAAGAAAGAAAAAGAAGAAGAAAAAAATCCTGGCACCTATATCCTCATGTACTATTAATTGATGACTATAAGATCAATTCCTTGCTTGGTCAAATGGTACGTTTACTTAAAATTTTACTGAATACTTCCGCATTAAATGCCCCCAAAGTTGAAGCAATCTTTTACTCCCAGTCACATATATGACTATGTTTTCCTCACCTTTGACAGCATTGGATGCTAATTTAATTTTTCAGTGAGTTGGTGAAAAACTGGAACAGCATTAATTTTAATTTCCATTTTCCTTACTACTGGCCCCACCTATTCATTTATTACTGGTCTTGGCCAACGAATTTAATAGCCACCAAACTAACATTTTCAAGTATTTACTGTAAAAGGGGAAAGTTACCCAGATATATTAAAACACACAGATTTTTATCAATAGTAATTGAGAGTTGGTATAGAGTTAAAAGAGCATGAGCTATGAAATCAGACTACTTGAGATAGAATCCCATCTAACTCCCTAGCTGTACAACCTTAGCCAAGTTATTTAGCTCCAATTCTTCTTCTGTATACTGGGAATAGCATAGCTACTCTCACAGAATTGAGTTAAAACATGTCGAGTGATTGGCATGACACCTGTCACAGCATTAAATGTGCAATACACACTAGATATTATATTTTATGATCTCTTTTGTTCCAGAAAACTGTTTACCCACCACAGTAGAGAGGAGAAAAGCTCAAAGGTAAAACTAATTAGAGTTACCAATTTCTCTGCAGCTCCTCCAGTAGAAGGCATATAAATAATGAAAAGATTTCCCCCAAATTCAGGATGGGCTACCAAACACCTAATAAACCTCCTTCATAGTCAAAGAACTGATGTCCTAAATGTAAAAATGCAATTAGCCCAACTTGTTTCCCAAATGAGACTTGGGTTTATAATTGTGCTTTAAACAGACCACATTTATTATTCACTTTTTAATCTCCTTGTTATTTGTTTTTAAATATTTAGACATACACATTTGAAATTAATCAAAAAATATAAGCCTAACCAGTAGGGGTCAATTATGCTAATGATACTTCAGTGTCACCTTATGGAAAAAGTCTCTCTCTCTCTCTTGCTCCCTCTCCTTTCTTTCTTCTCTTCTCCCTCAAGAGACACACACACATGCACAGGCACAGGGTATTTGGTTGTTTCATATCACTAAATAGGCAGTAACTACAAATATCATCAGGATTTTCCCCAACGGGCAAAATGGAAAGGTTATGTAGGGAGAGAGGCAAACAGACTCCCAAGCCACGTCTTTTCCCAACAACCTAAGCTGTGTCCTAAACAAAAAACCTGACTTGAACAGTTTCTTTCTGGGTGGGCTTAGGTAAAACCTTTATCACTCCAAACAAAGTGCCCTCCCCAGCCATCTAAATTCTCCTCTCACCAACAGCACTTCTTGCTATGATGCTGCCATGAGTGAGATCTTTGGGGACAATGGAAAATGCAGAACCAGGGTTGTATTTTCTTATGCAACACCCCAGGGCGTGACCAATTATCTCGGAGTGCAGTGTGAAATTCTCATAAGTCTCAAAACAAAATTAATTTTAGTTTTGCTTAAAACTTAAAAATAAAATACATTGCCCTTTAGCTTTTACAAAACAGAGATCTCATGGGGGTCAGCTGGGATACGGCACAATGTCAAAACTCCAAGAATGAAGGGACCCAAACCTTGGTGGCAGTTGTGCAATGTGGGACTGACAAAACAGGAATATCTGTGATTCCGCCTGATCCCTAGGAACTAAACTATTTTGAGCTCCTATTATGTAAGCACCTTCTCCAAAATATGTGTGTGTATTCAAAAGGAAATTCTGATGTAGACCAAGAGTCAAAGTAACCACATATCCCTATTTTTAAAAAAATAGAAAAAACTTATCCAACTCAACAGCAAACTAGGCAACGGTTTTTAAACGTGGGACACAAGTTACCAACCAGAGGTTTTAAAAACGTAAATAGTAAACAAGTTTTCTTCAGTGCCTATTAATTTTTGCACCTACCCATCTCTCCACGGAGTCATAGAGATGTGTATTTAAAAAATTTAACTCCAAAGACTCTCCAAAGTCAGACTCCATATTTAACCTCCCTCTCATGCCATAATTGCAACATATCCCTAACGCTCCACAATTGTTATGGCCAAGTCACCGGCTATGTCTTTGTTTGCTAAAGCCAATGAACAATACCCAGTCTTAGCAGGCCACCACCTCTTGGTAGCCTTGCTTTCTGCTCTTCCTTCTTGACTCCCCGACACACATCATCATGGTTGTCTTCTTTTACCTTTTGGAGCACTGCTTATCCCTCTCCTTTGAAAGCTGCTCCCTGCTGCCCCCTCTTGCAAGGACAGACATCCCACGCCAGCTTCTCTGCTTATGCGCATTTTATACCAAGGTGATATCGTGTGCGCACGCGCTCTCTCTCTCCTTTGCATCCAAAAATCAAATACCAGCTGGTGACTTCCAAATCGTGATCTCCATCCCAGATATCTTCTGAGGACACAGAAAACCTCAAGTATACACCCAATGCTTAGTGAGATCCTCACTTAAACCACAGACACCCAAACTTCACTATGTCCACCACAGAGCTCATCTCTCTTCCTCCTCCCCTACTCTTCCTCCAGCCTCCTATCCAACCGTGGGGCCATTCAACCACCCAGCTGTTCAGGCCAGAAAATCATACCTCCCTCTATCACTCCCTCCTAATTAGAATCAACTTCCTCACACTATCTATTCTACCTGCTAAGTCTGTCTTAAGTCCATCCACTTACATCTATCTTAATTCAGCTCACCATCCATTTCACCTGCAAAATTCCCACAGTCATCTAACTGCTCTCCCTGCCTCTGACTCTGCCCAATCCTCTTGCCCCTCCTCCTTAGTCCTTCTGACCTCAGCTTAGAAGTCACCTCCTCCAGGAAGTCCTCTTTTCTGCCCAAGTATCTTGCTACAGTGTTGTGGGAACATCCTCAGCTTCTGCAATCACAGCACTTCTTATCTTGCATTGTAATGATCTCTTCACCTGGGCAAAAACCTTCAAGAAGGCAGAAGTCACATCTACCCTTTTCACCAACATATCCAGAGTAGTTGGCATATAGGTTTCCACACTGCTAATGAATGAATGAATAAAGAGTATGCTCTTTAAGGAACAAAAAAACCTGTGTGTGCACATGAGAAGAATGGCTTGGAAAACTGTGCTTACTCTTTAGTCTATAGGAAACACATTCCCAGGCCTCTCCCAGGCATTGACTCAGAACACCTTTACTGAAAGGCTGACGTATAAGAAGGGAATGTTTTAGTGCCAAAAGTGATTTCATTAAAAGTGTTCCTCTTAAAGATACCAGTGTCACTTTCAATTATAAAACTTATTCCATGTACATCCACTATGAAAGTAATTCATATAAACCAAATCTGATGATCTCCTTCTAATCAAATACTCCCAATTAAACAGAAAACATTACCGTTAACCCAACTAATCCAAGTCCAGCAGTATCACTGAAAGCAGAAAATCTTTTTCCATCCTTAGAAGAAGAACAAAAGAGAAAATAGGAAGTATACTGGGGTATAAATTGTTATAAAAATTTGGTTCCTGGGCATGTCTGAAGTCCTCACACTGTACCTACCAAACCAGGAAAGGGCCTACAGCCTTGCTTCCCAACTGCTGCTCTTATAATCAAAAAGACTATAAAGTCAGCCTTTTTTGCCTTCCCAAGTTTGTAGTTTAGAATACCTGATGTCCCTAACTTTTTTATTCCAAAAAAATAAAGGAGAACAACAATGAAAAGTCATAAAAACACATAACGGTGAAAAGCGTCCAGCACGTACTGCACAGATACAGACAGATCATCAACAGTGTTAAGTGACACAGAACGCACACAGCCACACAGGGAGAAAAGACAAAAAGGCCAAAAATGGACAGACACGCTTTAGCTTCCCTGGATGAACTCTGCGAAGAAAGGATGAGTTTTTATCCCTATCACACAAAATTGAAATTTGGTAACCTTCTCAGTAACAGAACCTGTTGTTCTCTAGACCTCTACTTCCATAAAAGAAAAACCTTCTGAAAGTTAATCTAGGGTTTAAATTTCAAAATCCCATAAAATAATCATAGAGATTAAAAAGCAGGTTTTTTAAAGATATCACAACTGAACAGAAATACTTCATCACAAAGGATTAAATGACTCATTTCGGAAAATACCTGGAATAGAGTTGTGACATTATGATACACATATAGAGACTGGGCTTTTGTCCACAGTTCCTCACTCATAACTCCCACAGCCCTTGTTATGGTAACCAGAACCTCTCTCCTGACCTTCTCCTGCCCTCCTCTCACCTGCCCAAAGCGGAACTCAAAACTGACTGTGGGTCGTAACACCCCCATCGGGGGGCGGGGGGGGGTCCTACACCATTCTCTGGAAGGAATGCTGCGTGGAGGGGCCAGGGACTCTGAGCACACAGGCGCTGGCTGGGTTAGATCACCTCCCTTTCGTCCGGTCACAGTTCTACACAGTTGTTAACCACACCTATCCAATGATAACTCCATAAAGGCCCAAGGGACAGGGTACGGAGAGCTTCCAGACAGTAGAACCCTGTATGTTCTTGGAGGGTGGTGCCCAGGGATGGAAGCTCCACACCCCTTCTCCCATACCTCACCCCACATCTCTTCATCTGTATCCTTTGTAATATCCCTTATTACAAACCAGTAAACATATCTCCCTGAATTCTATGAGCCACTCCAGCAAATTAATCAAACCCAAAGAGGGGGTTACGGGAATCACAACTTGAAGATAGCTGGTGCAAAGTTCCAGAAGCCCAGACTTGGGCTGAAAAGGTTGCAGCTTTGGGGACTGAGCCCTCAACCTGTGGGATCTGATGCTGTCTGACAGTGTTGGAAGTAAGTGAAAGAACACCCAGCTGGTCTGCAGCAAACCAACCGTCCTGGGGGAAACGTTTGGCCACAGAAGTCTTATTTTGTGATGATTGTGCTGGTGGTGTGAGAGCAGAGAGCACCATCTGAGTTTTTCCCAGACAAGAATCAAAATACATTTGGCTGTTCATGAATAGGAGGATACAAAAGAGATTTAAAATTGTGTTTGACTTAAAAAGAGGCAGACAAGTGATCAGACAACTTTTTAAATCTGGGTACTACATACAGAGCTCGGCAGGGAGGGTAAGTATTTAGGAGTGCTGGGTTCAAAGCATAAAGAAAGGGAAAAGCCAAAAAGTGTTGGGGAAGGAAAATAAGAAGAGAAGAGAAAAAAGGAGGTGATAATAGTTGCGTCTTCACAAAATAGTTACTAAATTCAGATGAGATCTTAGCGCAGATAGCATAGTGTAAACAATAAAACTCTAGTCTAGACAAAGTCTAATTTTGTTTCCAATAGAATGTGAGGGTCTCATGGACAGAAACCAAGTGGTTTATTACTCTTTGAATTCCTGGCACATAGTAGGTATTAACATTTAATCTCTGCAGAATGAATGAATGAATGGGAACCCTAAAGAAAACCTAGGAGGGAAAGGAGGACATGCTAAAATAGCCTTGACAGCTCTCACTCAGTGGCAACCAGTCCGTCTCCCTTCTCTACTTTACAGTAAGTCACACCAAGGAAGGCAGGACAACACTGTACTCGGGCAGTCTGCTTTACTGATTGGAAAAAGGGCTTGATTGCTTTTTTTCTCTAGAGTTGAAAAGCAAAGGCAAATCTAACCCTATGCTCATGCTACTTTGCCCATCTCTTCCCAATGCCCAAGGGACCAGTCCTGCACAGAGTATAAACCAAGCAGCAACCCTCCACTCCTGAAGGCCAAGCTCCCTGGGCTACAGACTCACCCCAATAGCCTTGGGCCAGCCACTACTGAGACCTCTGTGCACTCAAATGAAAAATGGAACTCATAATAACTGTCAGAAATAATCATGTCTGAAATAAAATGAAAAGATCTGAAGGAACCTTAAGAATGAGAGAATACTACACGAGTCTGTAATGGTACTGATGGTGCTAATCACAATTCGTGCAGCGCACTGGGAACTGGGACTCACCGTCTGAGGAAGACACGCGTGTGCGCACCAAGTAACACGTGCCAGCAGGTCCTCGGCCCAGCCTCCAGGGAGGGAAAACTGAGCCTCATAATATGGCTAATATCTATTCTGTATGCTCCAAAGGGCAAAACGAAGACGTTTGAGGGAGGAGAGTGGGCAAAACAGTATCGGGTTCCCAGCCCACTAACATGCTGTGTGCAACAGCTGGGGAAGGGTGGAGGAGCAGGGACTGGGTTCATAAATGAAGAGCTGTTTCTTGTAACTTGAGAAAATCAACAGTACAGTCATGTGTCGCTTAATGAGGGGGATATATTCTGAGAAATGCATCATTAGGTGATTTCGTCATTGTGCAAACACAGAATGCACTGACACAGAGCTCGATGGCGTAGCCTACTATAGACCTGGGCTAGATGATACGGCCTACTGCTCCTTGGCTACATTCCTGTACAGCGTGTTACCCTGCTGAATACTGCGGGAAACTGGAACGCAATGACAAGTACTTGTGTATCTAAACATATGGAAACACAGAAAAGATATGGTATAAGCCAGATGCAGTGGCCCATGCCTGCAGTCGCAGCTACTTGGAAGGAGGCTGAGGCAGGAGGGCCGGGTGAGCCTGGGCTGTGGTGCACGATGCCAATCAAGTTCAGCATTACCTCATTACCTCCCAGGAGCAGGAGACCACAATCAATGTTGCCTAAAGAGGAGTGAGCCAACCCAGGCGGGAAATGGAGGTCATAATTCCCATGCTGAACAGAAACGGGACCACACCTGTGAATAGCCAATACACTCTAGCCTGGGCAACATAGGAAGACTCCCTCTCTAATTCAAAAACTTACATTTTTATGCACCCGCGCGCGCGCGCACACACACACACACACATATATTTTTAAGACAGAGTCTCACTTTATCATTCTCAGTAGACAGGATGGCTCACAGCAACCTCAAACTCTTGGACCCAGCCTCCTGAGTAGCTGGGACTACAGGCACCTGCCACAACGCCTGGCTAGTTTTTCTATTCTGTAGAAGAAACAGAGCCTTGCTCTTGCTCAGGCTGATCTGGAACTCCTGAGCTCAAGCAATCCACCACCTTGGCCTCCCAGAGTGCTAGAATAGAATTACAGGCGTGAGCCACTGCACCCAGCCCTAAAACACATATGTATATATATTTTTAACATATGATATAAAAGATAAAAAGTGGTACCCCCATATAGGGCACTTACCATGAATGGAGCTTGTAGGAATGGAAGCTGCCTTTAGTGAGTCACGCGGCGAGTGGTGAGTGGACATGAAGGACCAGGACATTACCATACACTTTAACAAGACTGGCAGGGCAGTAGGTCTGTTGGTCCCAGTGTCACTATAAACACGTAATGCACTGCCCTGTGTCGTTACTAGGGCTACACTGTCACTAGGCGATAGACTTTCCAGCTCCCTTACAATCTTACGGACCACCATTGTATATGCAGTCCGCTGTTAACCAAACATCACTACATAGCATGGGACTCTACTTGAAAACAGTTCCATGTGGGGGTCCACAATGAATGAAAATTATATCAAGTAACCAATGTTGAAGAAAATATTTCAAAGCAAAAAGGTAGTTACTATTTTTTAAATTCTTTTCATTTCTATTTTCATGCCTGACATTATGGGAATGGGTCAGAAGTGAAGAAGTAATATCTATAAGAAGAAAATTAATTCACCCTGATACACCATTTAATAAGAGTTTGAAGAAAAGCCACCCTACAGTAAGTTCTCAAAAATCATTTTCTTGGCTGGGCACAGTGGCGCACTCCTGTAATCCTAGCAGGCTGAAAGGCCAAGCTGGGAGGATTGCTAAGCACAAGAGTTCAAGACCAGCCTGAGCAAAAGCAAGACCCTTCAAAAATGAGCCAGACATTGTGGCACCTGGCTGCAGTGCCAGGTACTCAGGAGACTGAGGCAGACGGATCACCTGAACCTAGGAGTTTGAGGTTCCTGTGAGCTAGGCTGACACCACGGCATCCTAGCCTGGGCAACAGAGTGAGACTCTGTCTCAAAAAAAAAAAAAAAAAAAAATCATTGTCTCCAAAGAGCTGGTCTTGTTTAAGAGCCAACAAAAAAAATTTTTTTAATTAATAAAGATAGTGGAAAAGGTTCAAGGAGAGAAACTGCCTTTGGCACAGATAATGCTTCTCTTAAATGGAGTACTTTAAGCTTAGGATCTTGAAAGAAACGTGAATTCTTCTCTTTCAGAGAAACTGAAGAAACCGTATCACCTACCAACAAAGATACACACAATGGCTCGGTGCCCATAGCACAGTGGTGAGGGTGCCAGCCACATACACCAAGGGTGGCAGGTTCGGCCAGGCCTGAACCAGCTAAACAACAATGACAACTGCACCAAAATATAGCTGGGCATTGTGGCAGGAGCCTGTAGTCCCAGCTACTCCGGAGGCTGACGCAAGAGAATCTATCTCTTAAGCCCAAGAATTTAAAGTTGCTGTGAGCTGTGAGGCCACAGCACTCTATTGAGGGTGACTTAGTGAGACTTTGTCTCAAAAAAAAAAAGATACATACAATGAGACAACAAAAGGCATACAGCCCAATAGATCATGATGGTTGTGTGCAAAGAGCTATTCAGAGCTTGATTCTGAAAGCATGTGTTTTTGTTTTTGTTTCTGGGTTAATACAATACAGTGAGTGTCACATCTACAAGCAGAGTCTGGAGCCTGCCTGGACCCAGATCTGAGGCCTCCCACTGCTTACTTACCTTCTTCATCTACAAAACAACCATACTGCCCTTCCCCATCGGCTGATGGTGAGGTCTGAATATGGTAATATGTGCTAAATATTAGTATTTATAATAGTGCTGGCAAAGGATTAAGTGTTTATTAGGATGATGACGCAGTTTTAATTCAGAAATAGCTAATTTTTTTAAGCTGAAGCTTTCAGTGGTGGCCAAATAAGACCTGGGGAGATAATGGCATTTTCTATCAGTTTCTATTCCATATCAAAGGTTTTGATAAAGAGATCTAGCTTCACATTTACTAATGACACTGACAGTCATAACTTGACAGTTTACAAAGCTATTTCATACAAACACCCCCAAATTTTTAAAATCCAGCCTACCATCAAGACTGATCTGCCTACAGTCACTACCCTGAAGAAAACAGTACTAAAGCCACCACCAGGGTAGTGTTTAAACTTTAAAGGAGGCTGGTACTTAGTCACCCTTTGCCAGTGACTTGGCACTTGATCTTCAGGAAGTTACATTTTATCTGACTTCATTATCTTAAGCAGCAAACAGAAGGACTCAGACCCACCTTGGGGATACTGTGATAACAAACACATCTGTCTATTTTAAAACCCACCCACATATTCAGATATGGGCAATGAAGCACAGCACTTTGGTTTCTCACCAAACTTGACAAATGTTTCTGAGGCATCATCCTATTCCAACTGCTTTCTCTGACGCTTTTCTCTTTTTTGTTTTCTCATGTTTATTTCATCCCCCAAAGCTGAGCCTGGGTGCCCTCCCCCCACCACCTCCCTCCCTCCTTTACACTGATCCCAGTTTCCCAGCATCCCCCATGGCAGTGTGCGCAACAAACAGCTCAGCAGATTTGCCGGCCAGCCATTGAGAGTTGCTCACAAGCCTCACATCCCTGTCGTTGACTAAAAGCTTCTTAAATGCTCCATTCTAACCTTAAAGCTACTCTATTCCCAAGTGAAGGGAAAAGTACTTAGGTTTTAAATGTAAATCCCTTAATCCTGTAAGGAATACAATTAATTTTTTCTGTGGCATAAACTTTAAGGAAAAAAAAAAACACTCCCTTCAGAACCCTGCTAAGCCAAGATGTAACCTCCTGTCCCCTAGACTGGCTTTTCTCTTCCTGTTTTACAATACGTTTGTATTGGCCCATTCCACAATATCAGCAGTATGCCTGCGACTACCAGTTAGTTCCCAGGGATGTAAGTTCTACAGGGAAGGAAGTAGTGTGGGACAGAGGGGCACCCAGATAACGAGACAGGACAGGAAAGTCCCTACAAGTTCATTCAAAGAATGATCTTCTGAGCTGCCCATATGACAGCACTTTTGAGCAAAAGCTAAGCTTATCCACCTACCAGGATCCTTGCAATCCTCACCAAATGGCTAATGCCTCAGAAACATACCAGTATTAGGACAGTATCACAGAATCCTGGAAAATAAATATTTTAAAACTAATAATTATTCTAAACATGATGGCCCTTCTAAGTACGCCTCAACTACACCTGGCGTCAGAGTGAGGACATCTACCCCCTAATTCTGGATGAGCCTTGATCTGCTCTGTGACAAGCACATCATGGGCTGTAGTTAGTCTCTGAACTGAACGTCGGACAATCCATCTAACCCCTCAGGGCCAAAGCTTTCTAAATCAAGAGCTCGTATTAATGATCTGTAAGATTGCTTCTGACTCAAAAATTCTTGTTTTTAATACTTTGGCTGGATAAAGTGACTTAGTCTAAGGAAGCAGGTTGATTGCTAGAGATTAAATGACTCACTTCATATAAAGTCAGTGATGACTGCACAGACAGTACATGAAATAAATACACTGCACTGGCACCCAATATAACGGGGGCAAGGCTACCCCACCAACCGTCCCCTCCTCAAAGTTCTGCTCACCCCAACACACACAGGTGTCTAGTAGGTATCAGGGACTTGTTGAGATTTGGATAAAAACCACAGCAACTTCCCTCCAAGAACTGGGGAGAGGCAAGCACTGAATTCTTCCTTGCTCTCTGTGGCCACTGCAATTTGCTTAGGCCGGCCTCTCGCCCTCCGGACACTGTAAGTATCTGTGTACGTGTATCATCTCCATTAACAGCCTAGAGCTTTGCTGGAGAGGAAGCTCCCTTCCTTGATCTCTGCATTGCACAGACAGTAGATACTTCCATGGGTTCTTTTCAAAAAACCCTGCACCTTGCTCTAATTGCCCCTTCATTCCCTTTTCCAGCCACTTCCACTCATCCTTGCCCTCATTTCTTGCCACTTTCCTTCCTTGGCTCACTCTGCCACCTCTAGAGGGCTTCCCCGGCATGGACTCTCACAGGCCCCACAGGCAGGTCCCGAACCCCTTACTTGCTTCAATCAGCACCGTGGCTCTGAACCACTCACATCCCACACTCAGACCCTCTCAGAATCAGAGGCTCTGATTTGGGGCTAACTAAGCTCAAGACTCATCAAAGTCTGATGAACCTGCCAACAAAATTCCACTTTCAACTGCCCTTAACATCATTTGAATTGCTGGACTTTTAAATAGGATTTCTAGCCTTAAAATAGGACACCAACTCTCCCCTCTATCGCTTGACAAATACCAATTACTTGTTACTTTTCATTTTATAAATTCAAAAACATACAAATTATACACGGGCAAGTGAATTTAATTAAAACTTTCATTTAATAAATAGCATCTCTTACGTAAACTTGCAAAATGTTTTCAAATTGGAGGTATAGTAAGGCTTAATTAGAACTCAAAATTTAAGAATTAAAGGAAGTGAAATGACCAGAAACCAGTCTGATTTAGCTCAAGCTGAGTTTAATGAGACATATAATTAAGATAGAAATACTAGCCACTGATTACCTTGAACCAACCAGTTTTAGGCAGTGCTAACGGGCAGGTTAAAAATAGAAACCAGCTGATTTCATCATGCCTACCTCTCAGCTGCCCAAGTACTTGACTGTTGAAGGCATTTCCCATCTTGTTGGCTGCTGTGGGGAGAGACGAATTATGAATGACAATCTGGCCACAACAGCCACCAAAGATAAGAAAACCCAGGCCATCTCTGGATGATCAGAGCCCCTCCAAGGAGGGGAACCACTGCAGGTAAAGGACACTGTCTCCCAGCCACTTTGCCTGCTCCACCTGAGACCTTCCTTTCCTCCCCCTGCTTCCTTAAACTTCGCGTCTTTCTTTTCCTATTGCCATTTTCTGCCTTCTTCTCCCCCTTCTCCCATTTTATTCTCTTTTCTCCTGGTGGCCTTTTCATCCATGTTCCTCTTTCTCAAACTCTAAAGTGGATGAAAAGTAGTCCCAGATTTAGTCAATTAAATAAATACTTCAGAGACCCTGTCTCTGAGTGCAGGCACTGTGCTACGTAGCATGGTGCTTATGAAAATGGCCAAAGCTGTGGTGTCTACCTTCGAGGCCAGTGATTCTCAACTGGTGTGCGGAGGCGCTACAAGAGGGTGCACTACGAGAAGTCCTTAGGTATGCCGCAAAAAAATTTTAAAGCTCAGTAATTAAATTCTTTTCAAAAGAAGTTCAAAGCACAGTAGGTATATTCTGTTTTTTACTTTTTTTTTTTGACTGACATAATTTAAGCATGCCATGTAAGTTTAACTAAAGGTTCAAGTGTACCGTGACATAAAAAAGGTTGAAAAGCAGTGTTCTAGAGAAAGGGGTATAACAAGCCCAGCAGACCACTGACACTCATTCAAGGCTTCCTTGGCACTCACCTGTGGGTCCCAAATGGGTCCCCACACCCACTGTGAGCATCCGAAGGGCAGGGCCCACGTCTCCACCAGGACCAGACAACAAGGGAGGGATTGTTCCAACTGAAGACTATGTTTCCCAAGATAGACCACTACGAAAGGGCATGACCACAGATGTTCAGGGTTTAGTGCCTCCGGTGACTGCAGATTACAACTATAGTGAATTCAGGGAAGGGTTTTCCAGCACACACAATTTCTCATAAATGACACCATTCAATAGGACAGCCTTGAGTATGGAGGACTGGGCTTCCAGTCCCTGCTCACCTACAGAGATCACAGGTGACCTCTAACATAATGCCCAGGACACCCTGGAAAAATTGCTTAAGTTCCTTGCTCATAAAATGTCAGTAAAATGACTATGTCCAGGGTTGTGAGAAGAGTTGGAGTAATGCACAGAAAGTACTTGGCATCTTTCTTTGGGCTGCTACAACAAGCTATCTTAGACCAGGTGATTAATAAACAATAAAAATGTATTGTTTACAGATATGGAGGCTTAGAAGTCCAAGATCAAACTGACATGGCATCTGGTGACACCAATTTCCTCATACATGGCACCTTCTACGTGTCCCTACATGGCAGAGAGGTGAACAACTTCCCAGTCTCTTTTATAAAGACATATAACCCAACCCAAAGCCCCATCTCTTAACACTACTTCATTGGGGATTAGGTTTCAAAATAGGAATTCTGGAGGGGCACAAACATTTAGACCTCGGCAACATCTAACAGACTGTTTATCTTTCCTCCTGGGTCCATATATAATTGAAAACTTCTAGAACACTGGGAAGAAGCCTGCTTCCACTCTCTCACTTAGTCTGCCTGAGGGAGAGGAGCAAAATATTGAGGGTCCACTCTTTGGCCTCTCCCCTGCAATGACTGCCCACAGGCTGCCCAGTGACCCCTGTTCCTGTCCCAGTGATTCAAGCCTCCGAGGCACCATTTAGCTGCTCCACCTGACTGGGATAAACCAGCTCAATTCCAGGGGCAGGAGCTTCTGCTTTAGCCCAGCTCCATACTTACATCACCATTTTAGTTTTCCCCAAATCAAAGCTGGTACCTAGAATCCTAGCCGAGACCTACATGTGTTTCTACGCTATCTAGAATCCCACAGGAGGGGCTGAAAATGGAACCCTCCAACCTCAACAACAATAGCTAACCACAGGAAATGACAGAGAATTTTTCACTAATGGAGAAAACTTCAGAAAACACAATGGAAAACATTGGCATGTACATGTATGAAAAGAATAATTTAATCTCTAAATGTACTGAAGTAAAAAGACAAAAACTGTGCCTGGTATGCTGGCTCATGCCTGTAATCCCAGCACTTTGGGAAGCCAGGGTGGGAGAATCACTTGAGGCCAGGAGTTTAAGACCAGCCTGAGCAACACAATGAGACCCCCATCTCTACAAAAAAAATTCTAGGCTCAGCACCTGTAGCTTAGTGGTTAGAGTGCCAGCCACATACACCGAGGCTGGCAGGTTCAAACCCAGCCAAGACCAGCTAAACAACAATGACCACTGCAACAAAAAATAGCCAGGCGTTGTGGCAGGTGCCTGTAGTCCCAGCTACTTGGGAGGCTGAGGCAAGAGAATCACTTAAGGCCAAGAGTTTGAGGTTGCTGTCAGCTGTGAGGCCACAACACTGTAATGAGGGTGACTTAGTGAGACTCTGTTTCAAAAAAAAAAAAAAGAAAGAAATTCTAAAAATTAGCCAGGTATAGTGGCATGCACCTGTAGACCCAGCTATTTAGGAGGCTGAGGTAAGAGGATCACTTGAGCCCAGGAGGTTCAAGTTTGAGGTGAGCTATGATAGTACCACTGCACTCCAACCTGGACAACAGAGTGAGATCCTATCTCTAAAAAAATAAAATTAAATAAATAATCAATTCAAGGATTAAAAAATAAAAAGAAGAAATCAATACACAGTGCTCAGACAGTGAAGCTCCCCTCTAGGGAGAGGCCAGGTGATAGCCAAAGAGCACTCCCTGTCCTCTACACCCTCTGCCACTATCTCACTCAAGGTACCTGGCAGACCACCTGCCCTCCAAGCTGAAAAGTAACTAAAATAAACTCTAAGCTAAGCCACAGATTGCTCTATCTGGAAAAGAAAATGTTTACACAGGGTGAGGTCTGCAAGGATTCTATTAAGACCAACAAAAAAGTTCACTAAGAATGTGTGAGGATTTCCCCAGCACCCTACAGGTGAACAGGTGACAAACTAGCTGAGCCAGGTACAGCCATACAAGGCACCTGGGTCCATCTGACCAGCTTGGCTCAATCATCATCACTGTGATGCCTACCCAGCTACCCTTTGCTCATGATTATACTTTGAGCATGCCAGGAAAGTCTCTAGAATGGGATGTAAATACAATGGCTATCCAACAGCAGAACTGTCATCCTGCTTATCAGTTATACAAGTCACAGGTGTCCACCCTGAGCCCTGCCAAGTGCAAGTCCACCAACAAACATCAGACTTAATAGCAAAGCTAAGGATGGTGCCCTGACCACTTATGACATCACAAAGGATTATATCAGCAATACTCCACCCAAAAGGCTCATTAGCAGATACAAATACCATTGTATCTCTTACATTTAAATTTAACAGTATTTTAGGGATGCATGGGGTCTTTGGTCAGTAATGCCCAGCAGAAGAGGCAGGGCCCAGCAATGAGGGCAAAGCATGTTGGGGAACCATGCAGAAGTCCAGGCTAGCCAGCAAAGCTAGTACCACAGACCACAGCATCCTGATCCCTGAGTATATGTCCCCGGGGGCGGGGGGGGGGGGTACAAGAAGAGGATGACACACTGCCCAAGGTGATGTCTTGACACAACAGGCAGACAGAGAACAGACAGTGATCATCTAGTGTAGAAGCCCAGACTGGCAGACAAGGGATGGGTAACGACCCTTGGAGAGTGGACCCATCACTAAGCCAAGGTTGAGGGCTGGGCCTCCTTCCCTAGAAGGATAACTGGCCCCTGTGGTCTGTGAGACTCCCCAGCTTTTGTGATGAGCAGTCAGTGTACTTCCCAAACCATCTTCTACCCAATGAACCCTGGAGAACACAAATCCAGTCATGCCTCTCCCAGGCTCAAAGCCCTCGGGCCACCCACATTCCCTACAGAACAGACTCCTACCTCATCTGACCTCTCTCCCCTTCCTCCCTACCTTCGTCCCTCTTCTAGGACACTTTCCCCTCACCCTCCTGCCCCCACCCCTGGGCACACACACACATGCTGGGCGAAGTGTCTGCTGCACACTACTGCTTGCATGTATCTAACATTTTGATTGCAATGTACTTGTGTGTGTGTGTGTGTGTGTGTGTGCTAGCTAAGTTTGAGTTCTCTAAAGGCAGGGAACAAGTTTCATTCACCTTTGTAAGAGTGATGGCTAATTTTAAGTGCTAACTCGGGTAGGCCAAGATTACCTAGATATTTAGTCAAACGTTATTCTAGATGTTTCCACAAAGGTTTTTTAGATTAAATTAATATTTAAAACAGAAGGCTTTAATTAAAAAGGTTATCCTCCATAATGTGGGTGGACCTCATCCAATCAGTTAAAGGCTTTGATAGGAAAAGACTGACCTCCTTAGAAAAAGAGAAGAGTTCTGCCAGCAGACTGTCTTTGAACTTGAACTGCACCTTCCTGGGTCTCCAGCCTACTGGCCTACCCTGCAGATTTTAGACTTGCTAAGTCTTCACAATCATGTGAGCCAATGCCTTAAAATAAATATCTCTCTCTCTCTCTCTCTCTCTCTCTCTGTCACACACGCACACACACACAAAATACACCCTATTGGTTCCCTCTTCTCTGGAGAACCCTGCCTAATACAGTAAGCCCAGCACCTAGGACAGTGCCCAAAATATGACAATAACAATTTATTTTATTCTTTACCGTCCAAGCATTTTCCATGTATTTTCCTTCCATACCCTCAATACTATAAGGCAGGTACGCTTAACTCCATTTAACAGATGAAAAGGCTAAAACTCATGGAGTTTTGGTAACCCTCTCAAGGCCCCACAGGAAGTTAATACCACTTCTATCTGATGCGCTGCCTCATATCAATCAGCTAGTTGGGAGGAAGGAAATGGGGAAAGCTGAATTCTACTGAAAGCAAAGTCCTTCTTGTATGTGATGTCGGAGGACAAAAAGAGGAGGAATGAGGGGGCTACGTCCTCAACTGCTCCTGTGCACCATCTTCAACACGCTTCTGGCATACCCACTGCCAGGTCCTCTCTCTCCAATCTGCAGGTCCAGGCACTTTAAAAACCCATGTGCCCTGAGCATCACATGCAACTAGAAACAGTAAGAGAGGTGAGAGTGAGGACCTGTGTGGAATGCAGAAGAACTCGTTGCCTGGAAGCAAGTTTACCAGCAAGTTTCTCCCCTGGCGGCTAGTGGGTCTCTGAATTGGAGGGTTCCCAGGGAGGCCAGCCTGAAACGCTCTTACTTAGGTACAGATCTCTGGGGAAGCCTTTAAAGAAGTAGCACAAACAGGACTATTCTATCAAAGACACACCTTGGACAAAGTAAATAGGCAAAAATTATATCTGGGTCTGGGATTTAAGAGAACCACACAACAAAGAAACGATCTACTTCTAAAAGTAAATAAACTGACCAGAAATTCAGAAGGAAAACTGCAGAGCCTTGGGTCAGACCCAGTGATCAATTCTAGTTAACAGGCTGCTCGCTGTGACATAGAGACAGCAAAGCATGCCGTTGGCATCTTGGCCTGTTCAGCTTTAAGCAAAACCAGCAGCTTGTAAATAGTCATAAAAACTATTTACCAAGTTGGCTGGAAATATTTATTGCCAATTTAAACAGCTTTGGGATAAAAATAACTTTCCTTGTTTATTCCTCTAAATCATCTCTGACTCCCACAACTTGCTTATTCAGATATTAATATAAAGTCCTCCAGGAGGACATGAGAGAAGATTCCTAATCTGCCTGGAATGTTAAACACTGACCAACAACTCCGCTTGCACCAACCTAATTCCGACGTCTAGCCTTCTTAATATGGCCACATTTTATTAATTCTGAAGAGATGAGTAAAGCAGTAAGCATGAAATATTGGAAAGAAAATGGACTATGGTGTCAGACAACCAGTTCTGCCACTAACTAGCTGGGTGTCCTCGGGCAAGTGATCTCATCTCAATGAGTCTAGCTCCTGCCCTGTATAATGAAGCAGGGAATAAGATTATTGTCAGGATGATTCTTGAAATTCCTTAACGAGATGCACAGCCCATTTCACACAAGCACCTAAAAGGCCTCTCCACAGGTACTTAATGGGGAGTGTCCACCATCAAACTGTGCAACTCTGCTGTGTTTCCATAGGATTTACTTTTTTTCCACTTCCCCTCTGAAAATAGTTTCTAGTTCTACAAACTTAAAAGCATTTATGAAATCAGAATAGATTCTGCTATCTCTGTTTTCAACCCAAAAAAAGGAGGAAAAGAGAGTTACATCACTAAGGGGCAGAGCCCTGGATTCATTCACATGGGAGAATTAGTAGAAAAAGAATCATGTCTACTGGTCAGGTCAAAAAAGTCAGCAGCATAATAGAGCACAGGCTTTCTACCTACGTTTGAAAGTAAAACTGAAACACTACCTTAGCCATGAGTAAGAGGCAACCCCGTGAACTGGAAGGACACCTAGAGAGAAGGACTGCTCATTCCAGGGTGCTCAGAGATGCCTCGGGCATTGTAGGAACAAGAAATTGCAGACAAAGAATGATAAATAACAAAACACATACCCACCCACATACAAAAACGCTGGCACGGCCTTAGAAATAGGCTGCCTGATCACCATGGGAGACACAAAATTCCCAAGTGAGCAAAAATTTAGAACAAGTCCCTAAAGGAGCAAATGCTCGACAAACTCCACATAATCCTGGGGTACTCATGCCCTAGAAGTCACACTTCCTCTTAAAGACCCTCGGCACATCCTAGGCTGCTCCCAGGGGTGGACTAATTCTTTAGATTCCGTAAGTCTTGGGCGTCTTAGGAAATTCTGACCCAGAGAGATCACAGATAGAGCTCAGGAATCCCTGTGTTTAAAAGCCTCCCAGGTGAGGCTTCTGACGGGATTGCTGTGTGAGAATCAGTGCTTTCAAGTATGGACACTGTTGTGCCTCCTCGGGACACCATAGGTCCTTAAGAACACTTGAACTCCTTCCACCAGTTTTCACTTCCATCTACTTAGCTCCTTCGGAAGAATAAATACAGATAAATTAATTTCCACCCATTCTTCAGTTGAATAAAAAATGCATTGCTCTGAAATACATATACACTGAGGAATGGCTCTATAAAGCTAATTAACATATATTAACATATGCAGTACGTCACACTTAGCAACTACAGGTGGTGACAACACTTAAAATCTACCTCTTGCTCTCTTTACTCAGTATGATGGACGGCCTTTCAATCTGACCTCATTTCCTCTAACCCTTGCATATGATTCCATAGCTTGAATACACCATAAATCAATCTATTCCTCCACGGCTCACTACTTGCTATATCTTTAAGTGCCCATGCAGAGAGGTGGCTGCTTGAACTACTGACGTATTTGTCAATTACTAACAACAATTAGTGTAGACTGGCAGCTAGATAAGCAGCAGAACTGGGGGCAGGCAGGTAGGGCCCTCAGGCAGGCAGGGGTAGTTCCTGACACTGGAAATCATCACCACAAAGCCTCCAGGGACAGGAGACTCACCAAGTCCAGTGGCAAACAGAATTGATCTACCTGTTCTTGTTAGCAGGAACTCCACTTTAGGATGAGGTGAAATCTATATAACTACCTGTTGATAGTTTCCATCCCCTGGGCTTCATTCACCCCAGGATACAGCATAATTTTTTTCTTCAAATATCTAAAAAATATGATCATATCCTATTTAAGGCTTTTCTTCTATCAGTTAAACTTCCCCTCTTCCTTCAACAATACCTACTCAGATGAAACAGGTTCAAGGCCACACCCTTTCTTGCTCACTTTTCTCCAAATACAAAGAAGCAGTCACCCAACTTTATAAGCCGCCTTTCCATGTGGTCTCCTAGGGAAGCTATGACTTGACGAGCACAGTGGGGCCTGCTGTGGTCACATGCCTTGCCACTGTATCACCTGCTACGGGCAAGAAAGGCAAAACAGCTGGACCTGTTGGCTCACACCTGTAATCCTAGCACTTCCAAGCACTCTCGGAGGCTAAGGCGGGCAGAGTGCTTGTGCTCAGGAGTTCAAGACCATCCTGATCAAGAACAAGACCCCATCTCCAAAAATAGAAGAGCATTGTGGAGGGCACCTATAGTCCAAGCTATTCGGGAGACTGAGGCAAGAGAATCACTTGAGCCCTAGAGTTTGAGGTTGCTGTGAGCTATGACAGGGTAGTACTCTACCCAGGGGGACAAAGTGAAACTCTGTCTCAAAAAAAAAAGGCAAAATAAGTCCCCTGGGTCATCTGAACACACAGAACAAGCCAAACAGGGTAGCTACAAAACTAATCAGTACTTCGGTTCCTTCCCAGATTTACCCAAATATTCTCTGAATCATCCCTGCTTTGAGGCTGTTCTTGATGCACATTCGTATAAAATACAACAGTGGTTAAGAGTCTGGCTCCAAATTCTGGCTGCACTGATGAACAGCCGCAGCACACAGCATCTTACACAAGTCATTTACCCTTTGGGTTTTTATGGAGGAATGTTACCTCTACCACACAGGATTGCTATGTGGCTCAGAGGAGATAATCTATGTACCGTACTCAGCACAATATAGTAACTTCTGAGGGCTGAATTTGAAAAGGCTTACTTATAGCTGTATTTGTTCTCTGACCAGAAGCTGAAGGTAGAAATATTCCCATAAGATAGAATAAAGATAATTATACACAGTACCTTTGCAAGATTTACATGTATTTTCCTCTACATGGGAAGACACAGAAAGAAGTCATTTTTTTTTATATATCTGACCAGTTGGAAAATAGATAAAAATTGTGGCTCAGGGTCTGTTTTAGAAGACTATTGATTTTTTAAGAAAGTTGCCATAGGCAAAGCCGCTCTGGTAGCTATGAACACAGACAAATTACTACCTCTAACTTCAATGGCAAGAAGTAGTATTTACCTGATAAAAAAATCATTCCTTTGCAAAGGTTATTTCACTTTCTGGGTACACTACACTTATTTATTTGCATTTCGGATTAGATTTCCACCCGCCCATTTCACAATAGTCAAAACTTTCTTTCCATCTGTCATGCTTTTTTTCTTTTTTTTTTTGGAGACAGTCTCACTCTGACAGCCCAACTAGAGTGCAGTAGCATCATCGCTCATAGTAACCTCAAGTTCCTTGGCTTAAGCAATCCTTTTGCCTCCGTTGTTCTACTTTTAGTTAAGATGGGGGTCTCAATATTGCTCAGGCTGGTCTTGAACTCCTGAGCTCAAGTGATCTACCTGCCTCGACCTCCCAGAGTGCTAGGATTACAGGCATGAGCTACCGCACCTGGCTGCATTTCTTTCCTTCCTTCTTTCCTTTTTTCCTTTCCTTCCTTCCCTTTCTTCTTTTTCTTTTTCTTTTTTTTTTTTTGACAAGTCTTGCTCTATTGCGTGAGCTGTTGTGTAGTGACATCATCATAGCTCACTGCAACCTCAAGCTCCTGGGCTCAAGTGATCCTCCTACCACTGCTCCCTAAGTAAATGGGACTACAGATGCATGCCACCATACCCGGCTAATTTTGTGTTTTTTGTACAGACAGGATCTTGCCATGTTGCCCGGGACAGTCTCAAATCCCTGGCTTCAAGTGACCCTCCCACCTCTGTCATGCATTTCTTTACTTACAGCATCCTCTGCCTTATCATTTCTGCAGTACAGTACCTTAAGTGCCCTCATCTGCTAATTATCCTCCAAGTTGAGGATAATGAGCAGACAAATTCCTTCCAAAATAATTCCAAATAATTTATGCTGAGATTTTGCCCTTAAGGAAATGAAGCATAACTGTCTACTTCTTAAATGTGAGCTGTGTATAGTGACTTGTTTATAGAAAACAGTATGGGAAGGGAAGTGGGGAGAATAACTTCACAGTGGAGAAATCTGACAAACCTTACCTCCGCCAAGGTCAATATCAACAGTGACAACTGTGTTGATAGTATATTACCACATGGGATGTGGTAAAGATGGCCCTTTCTCTTCCAGATACTAACTGAAAACCAAACGTTCCTTCCAAACCCTCACCCACCTCTCTGCCCAGCCATCCTAACCATTCATTAAGGGAGTCCCCAAAACATACCTAAATCCAAGACATTTTAATAGAGTTTGACAGCTGTCCAACTGAAACCATTAGAAGGTAAACTCCTACATTCTGTTTCAAGCAGCAGAGAAAAAAAGAAAAAAAAATTTAGAAAGAAAGTAAATGTATATTTCTTAAATTCAGTGCTATAACAATGAAGCTTTTTCCCTATCAGCTTCAAACATAAACTGGGGCTGACAATGTAGATGTAACAGTTAACAGCATCTATGGGACTACTGAATGATTTACTAAAACTTTTACAAGGATCACCCACCTCCTTTGATAAGGGATCAGGCTCCCAAAGCTTAAAAAGTTTGTCCAAGGTTGAATGCCTAATAAATACTGGCTCATGGCCCAGGATTAGCTCTTCAGAGTCCTACTGGAGTGTTCTTCCCACTACCACAGAGCAAGGGAGTTCACAGGACAAATCTCAGGAGGGAATAAAAGAGCCAATTATACGGCCTGGACTGGTAGTTTTGTCTACTTTAATTCACCTGGCACTCCACAATTCCTTATGAGCAGACTTTTCCATGGATTTCTGTCACTTAAACAAGATGCACTTAGAATGGTTCTGTAACAGGACTGACCCAAGAGGCAGAATAGCATCTCCAAGGTTGAAACTTAACAAGGGACTATCTCAGTGAGCTATGGTAAATGCATGGGGATTTTCATTTGAGTACAGCTCTGATGTCTGATGTTACAAGGACAGAAATACTTATTAAACAACTCTTCATTCATGAAAATAATCTGATGAGGAGCACGAAGAGTCACAACGAACCTTTACATCTTTACTGAAAGTGACTCAAAATACATGCAAAGATTTTAATAAAACTATTTTTAAAACAAAAGGTACATCTAAATGCAAACATACACCTGTGTAAATGCATGTTACCATCCCATCCTCTGACTAGAAAATTATCTAAAAAACAGAAACTGGTTCCAACTTCCTTTTCTGACAATATGGTGAGCTTAGTGATCACAAATGTAGCACAACCAATAATTCTATATTAAAAATAAAAAGTATCAGTTTTTAAATAAACTTTAATTTTTAGAATAGTTTTAGATTTACAGAAAAATTTCAAAAATAGTACAAGAGAGTTTTCATGTACTCTGCAACCAGTTCCCCATATTATTAACACCTTGCATTAGCATGGTACATTTATCACAGTTAAGGAACCAATGCTGATACATAAACTAAAGTTGATATTTATTCAGATTTCCTTAGTTTTTACCAAATGGCCTCTTTCTGTTCCAGTAACCTACCCAGGACACACACATTACATTTACTCGTCATGTCCCCTTAGCCTCCTCTGGCTGGACAGTTTCTCAGGCTTTCCTTCTTTTTGATGACCTTGACAGTTTAAACAATATTGGTCAGGTATTTTGTACAAACTCTGAGTTGGGATTTCTCTGATGTTTTTCTCATAATTAGATAGGGGGTAGGGATTTTTGTGAGGAAGCTTACAGAGGTAAAGAGTCATTCTTTACCACATCCCATAAGGGTAATACACTATCAACACAGCCATCACTGTTGATGTTGACCTTGATCACTGGTGGAGGTAATGTTTACCAGGTTTCTCCACTGTAAAATTATTCTCCCCACCTCCTTCCCATACTTTATTCTAGGAAAAAGCCACTATGCACAGCTCACGTTCAAGAAGTGGAGAGTTATGCTTTTACCTCAATGGCAAACTCTCTGCATAAATTATTTGGAATTATTCTGGAAGGAGATTAGTCTATTCTTTTCTATTTACTTATTCAATGATATGCTTATGTTGGTATGAATTCATGAACAGTAATTTTATACTTTGAGTTTAATCTAAAACTTCTATAATCTAAAGATTATATAGATCTACAATATATACCTCTTTATGTAATCTATACTTTTAAAATCTAGTATTTATTTTGTAAACAAAGTTGTTCCAGCTTTGTCCACAGAGAATGTTTCTTTTGTTTGTTTTTTTGAGTCTCACACAAAAAAAGTCTCACTATGTCACCCTTGGTAGAGTGCTGTGGCGCCACAGCTCACAGCAACCTCAAACTCTTGGGCTTAAGCAATTATCCTGCCTCAGCCTCCCAAGCAGCTTGGACTACAAGCACAACACCCAACTATCTTTGTTGTTGTTATTGTTGTCATTGTTGTTTAGCAGGTCCGGGCCAGGTTCGAACCGCCAGCTCCAGTGTATGTGGCTGGCACCCCAACCACTGTGCTACAGGTGCCAAGCCGAGAACAGATTCATTTGGCTTCTATGTCCATTTGCCATACCCTTATCATTACTACTTTTGGGTTTTGTTTGTTTTTTGAGCCAGGTCTCACTCTGTCACCCTGGCTAGAGTACAGTGGCACATCATAGCTCACTGCAACCTCAGACTCCTGTGCTCAAACAATCCTCTCACTTCAGCCTCCCTACCTGGCTAACTTTTTTTCAGTTTTTTGTAGAGATGGGGGTCTTGCCCAGATAGGCTGGTCTTGAACTCTTGGCCTCAAGTGATTCTCCCAAAGTGCTAGGATCACAGGCATGAGCCGCAACACATGGCTTAGTTTTATTATTATGTTCAAGTCCTTCCACTATAAGATGCTCCAGGCTCATTTTGTGTACTTCCTGGCCCAGTCCTAGAAGCAGCTATTTCTCCAAGAAGCCCTGGTTCCTTTTATTGGAAAATGGTGTTAGAAACCAAGATCTAGACTTAGGTGCTAATGGGGTCACTAGCACCCACTAGTGAAGTGGGTTCACTTCTTACAGACCCTCTTACCTGACAGGGCAAGGAAATGCATATGTGTGCATGGAGGGAGGGGGAAACATGCTAAGCCTTCAATATACACAGATCTATAAATGTTGTCATACATAACCATCTGTATCTATATTAAGGTAAACATGAGTTCATACTGATGTGCTGATCATTTTCATGCACAGCTGAACTGTTAAGACCATAAGAATATTCTCAGAAGCCAGAAATGCAAGAAAGCAGAAATCAGAAATCAGTAGTAAGCATCGCTGGAGCTGGCATGTGCCCTTCTAGGTGGCCCAGGAGTTGGGTGCAGGAAAAAAGCAGGCTGAGAACGACATGAGACATATGAAGACATATGAAGCCAGGACCCCTCCTAAACCTCTGAGAGCAGGCACTTAACAGGGAAAGGCCCTCCCCAGAGAGGAAGGCAGCAGATGTGTGCTTCTTACGGGCCTTGGCTCTGAGTGCAGGGACAAAAAGTACAAAGCCTCCCCTGAGAATGAGAGTTTAGGGACCTAAATTCACGGGCTCTGTGTGGACAACAGAAATCCAAAACAGGAAATGAAATATAAGTGAGCCTGTGGCAAATCATGGTGGTTCGTGCTGGTAATCCCAGCACTTTGGGAGGAGACCAGGGCAGGAGGATGGCTTCCGACCAGGAGTTCAAGAGAAGACTGGGCAACATAGGGAAATTCCAGCTCTACAATAAATAAATAAATAAATATTTTATTTTTATGGAAATAAATTTAAGTGAGCCTAAATTGGGTATACCCCCAGGCACCTAGCAGAAGTCAACCTAAATTCTTTCAAAAGGGTTCCACTTTAAACCCAGGATTCACAATATTCCTACAAGTAAAGTATAATAGAATAGTCACATCCAATCAAAAATCACCAAAAAGCCTTAGAAATGAAAGAAGCCAGTCACCAAGGCCATACTGTGAATACTATAGGATTCCATTTATAGGAAATGTCCAGAATAGGCAAATTTATATAAAAGAATATTAGTGGTTGCCAGGTTGGGGAAGAGGAGATCAAGGAGGTTTGATCTGGGGGAAAGAGGGTCTACTTAAGAGCTGGGGTTCTTGTAGATAGGTTAAAAATGCTCTAAAATTAGATTGTGACAAGGGCGGTGCCTGTGGCTGAAAGGAGTAGGGCGCCGGGCCCCATATGCTGGAGGTGGCAGGTTCAAACTCAGCCCCGGACAAAAATTGCAAAAAAAAAATTAGATTGTGACAATAGTTGTACAAGCTTGTGAATACATTAAAAAATATTCAACTGGGGCGGCACCCATGGCTCATCGAGTAGGGCGCCGGCCCCATATACCGAAGGTGGTGGGTTCAAGCCCAGCCTTGGCCAAACTGCAAAACAGAAAAATAGCTGGGCGTTGTAGTAGGCGCCTGTAATCTCAGCTACTTGTGAGGCTGAGGCAAGAGAATCGCCTAAGCCCAGGAGTTGGAGGTTGCTGTGAGCTGTGTAACGCCACGGCACTCTATCAAGGGGTGATAAAGTGAGACTCTGTCTCTACAAAAAAAAAAAAAAAATATTCAACTGTACACTTTAAATGGGTGAATTATAAGGTATGGTATCCCAGAATAGAAAAAGAACATTAATGAGAAAATTGGTAAAATCAAAAAGTCTAGAGTTTATTTAATAGTTATCTACTGAGTGTTGGTTTTTTCGTTATGACAACTGTACCTCAGCTGTGTGAGATGTTATCACTGGGGTAACGTGGGTGAAGCATATATGAAAACTCTGTCCTATCTTTACAACTTTTCTTTAAACACAGAATTACTGCAAAGTAAAAAGTTTATTTTTTAAAAATCAGCTAAGAATGTGACCCATCAATTATGAAGCAAAGGACAATCTTTTGAAGACCTGCAAGCCACTTCTGGAAATGCTGGTGAGACCTTTTGCACCTTCCAATTGAAAGAGGGTTCTTACAAATAAGAGAACAAAGAAACTCTCTAGACATCATCAAGCTCCAGGTTCTCTTCGAGAAATGAGATGTGTCCGGGGCCCACCCCATCTGGCTGCCTAATCAGCACTGTAAGGTGTTCACAGAAGGCCACTCCATGATCCTGTGGCTTTTGCCCTTCTTAGTCAACTCTTTACTTATTTAAGTTCATTTCCTTCTGTTTGGCAATCTTCAGCCTAGTTGTTTTTCTTATAATCATTTTTCTTGCTCTGACTTCTCCAGTTCTTCAGAAAATTTTGTAACAGGGAATCAAATTAGACACAAATTATTCTAACAAATGTTTAAAGATTGCCAAGTATACAAGAGATGGTTTTTCACCTTTCATAAAAAG
Source organism: Perodicticus potto (assembly GCA_963574655.1). Classification (NCBI taxonomy): domain Eukaryota; kingdom Metazoa; phylum Chordata; class Mammalia; order Primates; family Lorisidae; genus Perodicticus; species Perodicticus potto. Next base: position 3,403 of record CAUYRH010042514.1, on the reverse strand, counting down.
TCATAAGTGGTCAATTTCTACATCATTTCACAACCCACTGGCTTCCTTAGGATTCTCTCTGCAATTTCAACTAGCTAAGATACACAGCCAAAATTCATCATTCATTGTTAAGATGAAACAGGGCTCCACCCTGTATCTTCATGAAATGACTGTTTTTGGTTTGCCCTTCTGAAAAAACAAAACTGGCAATCAGATAAAGACACATCTAAAAATACTCTCAATACTTCAGTGGAAAGATGGGGCGGGGGAGAGAACCATGTGAGTCAACTTAAGTTTTGCAACTTACTCTGAGATAAACTTTAACTCATTGAGGTTGAAAGTAACAAAAAAAAAGAAAAAAAAAAAGACAGTCTCCTACTAACTCCTTTTTGTAAACTCTATCCACATCTGCATACGTGAAAAAAGAAAGGAAAAAAACTTCCTTTATGTCCTTCTTTCCACAATTTGTATAAAGTGGCTTTCAAATTTAATTTCACATAAATATTGATTTGCTTCCCTTTTGTTAAATAGTGTGTAGGTAACTTAACATTTATTCTTTGGAGACAACAGGCAATTACATCTCAGGATGAAGAAAGGAAGCTAAACACCTCAACATCCCTACTGAACAAGGGAAAAAAAAACAACAAAACTCTTCTTCCAGAGTACAGCACACAAGTTCCTAAGGCATTATGACCTTACTCTACAGAGGAGAAAGGAGAGAGAAGACTCCAGAGCCGGAGAGGTCGAACCACTTCAGCCAACATGCACAAACAGGCACTCGTTCGTTTCGCAAAATAAGAAAGCGAAACACACCATGCAATCCTTTTAGCTAAGTCCGGTGAAGACTGGAAAGAAAAGTAGTCTTGGTATGTGGTCATTTCTCTCAAAACTGGTTTTTTTACAATCCGAAACCAACCTTTCTATGTCACAGTTGAAGGTCATGGAATCCCAAAGCTGACTTGATCTTAAGGAGCACTGTCTCCAGAAGATGGGGATATCAAGAATTCCGGAGAAGTCCACTGCCAGGAGGCCAGTTAGAGACAGAGCCATTTGAATCCCCAAGGCGTGGAGGATGCAGGAATCTTTAATGTCCTTACTTCTGTGTCCGGAGTCATTTCTCTCCATCTGAGGGCACTGGAAACAAGCCCCCAACTTCTGCCTCCTCCCACCCCGGGGCCCACTGAGAGGGGCAGTCCTGGAGAACACAAGCAGAGGAGGAAGAGGCGCTGCCGTCACAGACACCCTCTCACTCCCCTACTTCCAACTAAGCAACAAAGTCACTCCTGGAAGAAGAGAGCAGAGCTTTCAGAAAAAGCAGAAAGAAAGTCAAAAGTCACTAGAGTTCTGGTTATGCAGATGTGAATTAACCTCTAAAAGACGCTAACTTAACAACAAAGAAGTCGGGCAGTGCCTGTGGCTCAGTGAGTAGGGGGCCAGCCCCATATACCGAAGGTGGTGGGTTCGAACCCAGCCCCGGCCAAACTGCAACAATAACAAAAAAAAAAAGCGGAAGAACCATACACTATAACTTGTGTCAGAAAACAGACAAAAGGAGGGAGAGGGTGGGGGGAGAGAGGATAAAGGGTGGGATCACACTTGAGGTGCATCTTTGAAGGGTCAGGAGAAACCTACTAAATGCAGAACACAAATGTTTTCACATAGTAAATGAGAAAATCTCATGAACGTTATGTCAATCAGGCGGATGAAAATATTTCAGATTGTATGTGAGGCCCGCACACTGTACCCCATGATTGAACTAATGTACACAGCTATGATTCAATACAAAAAAAATAAAATAAAATAAAGAAAACAGACAAAAGAGTTCTAGGCATGTGTAAACACAGACTATCCCACGGACTGTCTCTAAAAGAATACAAGAGGGGGTTACCAGTTTGGGGGTTGGATAATATGGCCAGCTGGGGCCGTGAGGGGCACTGATCTTTCATTATATCCCTTCCTCAGCTTGTAACTTGATACTAAGCACGCACAGTTTACCCATTTGAAAAACTGACTTTTAAAACTTTATATAAAATAAACACTAAAAACATCAGTAAAAATAGCATTTTTTAAAAATTAATAGATAAAGGGCGGCTCCTATGGCTCACAGGGGTGGGGCGCCGGTCCCATATGCAGGAGGTGGCGGGTTCAAATCCAGCCCCGGCCAAAAACTGCAAAAAAAAATTAGTAATAATAATAAATAAATAGATAAATAAAAACAAAGAGCAAAATATAGGGGGAGTTTTAGAAATGTCTTAGAAACAAAGATGTCCCAAACCATGGGTGTGCTCCCACCTACTGGTCACAAGGTAAGGGTACGGGGCACACCTCCTGGGTGTGGGACACAACTACCACACGGACCTTACCTAACAAACGCAAACATCGTAACCTAATCATTTGTACCCTCACAGTAATCTGAAATTTAAAAAAAAAAGAAGTAGTCTCAATCTAATGACACTCACGGTTAAACCACTTCATAAAATCCCACAAAATGACTTTTGATTTTAGCAACTTCCTCTGGGCCTTAGCAACCGTTTGCTGCATACGTTTGCTGACTCAGCTGTTTCAAGTGACAGCTACAGAGTGATGAATGAGATCGAGTTTTTTGGGTTTTTTTTTTTTTGAGACAGAACCTCAAGCTGTCCCCTAGGTAGAGTGCTGTAGCATCACAGCTCACAGCAACCTCCAACTCCTGGGCTCAAGCAAGTCTCCTGCCTCCGCCTCCCAAGTAGCTGGGACTACAGGCGGCCGCCCAGCTGTTTTTTGGTTGTAACCGTCATTGTTGCTTGGCAGGCCCAGGCTGGATTCGAACCTGCCAGCTCAGGTGTATGTAGCTGGCGCCTTAGCCACTTGAGCCACAGGCGCCGAGCCGAGACCAAGTTTTAAAAAAAAAAAAACCCACAGTATTTGAAAATTTTAATTCCTTGTTTGAACTAAGAGTTTAGAACAATCTAAATACACACTTTTCAAATGTACCTTGCTCTTTACCAAATTTGAAACTAAACCTGAGTTCTCTCTGTTGTTTTGGTAAATAAACCTGAGAATGGAATAGTTATAATAATATAATGGTTTGCTAGAAATCGCCAGCAGGATCAGCCCAGAAATCTTCATTCAACACTTCAAACTGCTTTAAGGCTACTGCAGACTTTGAAAACCATACCTGGGCTTGGCGCCTGTGGCTCAAAGGGCTAAGGCGCCAGCCACGTACACCTGAGCTGGCAGGTTCAAATCCAGCCTGGGCCCGCCAAACAACCATGGTGGCTGCAACCAAAAAAAATGGCCAGGCGTTGTGGCGGGCGCCTGTAGTCCCAGCTACTTGGGAGGCGGAGGCAGGAGACTCGCTTGAACCCAGGAATTGGAGGTTGCTGTGAGCTGTGATGCCATGGCACTCTATCCAGGGTGACAGCTTGAGGCTCTGTCTCAAAAA
>CAUYRH010042513.1:0-30764 GCA_963574655.1 Perodicticus potto | reverse complement strand
GTAGTAAGAGAGATACAATTCATTACATATGCATATAAGGGATCTTCTAAAAGATACAAGCAGATTTGTCACCAGAATTATGGAGGCCTAAAGGCAATATGCTGATATATGCAAAATGCCAACCAAGAATTCTTTTTTTTTGTCAGCACTGAATAAATATCCTTTTAATAGTTATATATACAACTACATTAGCTTTAATTAACAGCTCTCTTCTTTTTTCTCTTTTTCACTGGCTTTTTAGTTGGTGCTTTTTCTTGCTTTGCACTGATGGTCTGTGTTCTTATTTTCTTCAGATTTTTTCTCTGGTTCTAAAATGATGATTTCTTCTTCTTCACTATCTGAAAGTACTATAGGGGCATCTTGGCTTCCAATATCAGAGACTTCTAATCCAGTGTCCATTTTGATGCTATCAAGCATGATAGCATCATCACTGCCACCTTCATCCTCATCCTCTTTCCCAGAGTCTTCAAGATCACCCCAGGCGTTTTCTATTCCCTCTCCAATTTGGGCAGTTCCACGAGTCCATAACACAGGTTTAGAAACAACATCTGAAGGACGTTCAGCTTCAGCAATGATTTCTTCTGCTTTCTCCTCTACATCTGAGGTATCAACAGCGGCCTTTTCCATTTTAAATGCTGTGATCCTTTGATTTGCTATAGACTCTGCAAAGCCAAACTTTCCACCTTCTTTCCTAACTTTCTGGTCGTTCTCCAAAGCTGGGAGACTACAGGCGCCCGCCACAACGCCCGGCTATTTTTTGGTTGCAGCCGTCAATGTTGTTTGACGGGCCCGGGCTGGATTCCAACCAGCCAGCTCAGGTGTACGTGGCTGGCGCCTTAGCCCGTTGAGCCACAGGCGCCGAGCCATGTGCAAATATATTCTAATAAGAAAAAGCTAATAGTCTAACAAAAACTCTGTGGTGGCCAAAAAGCAGGTCTCCAGGCCAGATTCAGCTGCTGAACCTCCTGTCAGGAACACTTCCTGTGGTATGTCTTCTGGCCTGGTCTTCCTCCACCTGTAGTGATTTCAGCGGTAGCACAGCATACCATGCTTTTCTCTGTCTCCATTTATATCGCCTCTTTTCCCCATAATGCTTAGCTATAGCTATTTATAGTCCCTGTTCTTGTTCCCTTAAGGCTGACTTGTGTGTTGCTTTTACAGAGGGAGCAGATCTGAGCCTGAGGCTGGTAGATGGAGTCAACAAATGTTCAGGAAGATTAGAAGTGAAATTCCAAGGAGAATGGGGAACAGTGTGTGATGACAGCTGGGACAGTTATGATGCTGCTGTGGCTTGTAAGCAACTAGGGTGTCCAACTGCCATCACCGCCATTGGTCGAGTTAACGCCAGTGAAGGATCTGGACCCATTTGGCTCGACAGTGTTTCTTGCCAAGGGCACGAGCCTGCTGTCTGGCAGTGTAAACACCGCGAATGGGGAAAGCATTATTGCAATCATAATGAAGATGCTGGTGTGACATGTTCTGGTAAGTTAGAACAAAACTAAACCAAAAAAGAAGCAGAGAGCGAGGTACTCTTGTGCCTGTTAGGAGTAGGAATAGATGTGTGATATAAGAGGTATAAATACTGAATAAATTGCTGGGGATTCCTTTACAGTTCTGAGGAATTTTTGACTCATTCTTCATTTAGCTAGTTTTTTTTTTCTTTGAGACAGTCTCCTCACTTGCTCTCCCTGAGTAGAGTGCTGTGGTGTCATCATAGCTCACCTCAAACTCTTTGGCTCAAGAGTTCCTCTTGCCTCAGTCTCCCCATTAGCCAGAATTACAGGTGCCCTCCATGACACTTGGCTAATTTTTCTATTTTTAGTAGGGATGGGGTCTTGCTCTTGCTCAGGCTGGTCTACAACTCCCAAGTTCAAGCAATCCACCCATCTTGGCTGCCCAAAGTGCTAGGATTTCAGGCATGATATTTGGCTAGTTTAAAGGATTGTCTGACTCTATGCTCTGTAACAATTACTCAGATGGCTTGTTAGGGGTCGCACTTCAAACTCTAAATCTCCCTGGAGCTCAGCAAGACACACAATTTTTATAAGAATTTCTTTTAGGGCTGCACTGCCCTTCATTTTTCATATCCCATTTCTAACCAAATTCATGGTCTACATTGTTTCTTTAAAAGTCAGAAAATAGATAAGCTGTAATTTCCAGTGTCTCAGTATCAGAGAAGAAGGAAGATAAAAAATATCCTGTGGAAGCCAACCTTCATATGTATTGATTCCACATGTTTATGTTTCTTTTGCAGATGGATCAGATATGGAGCTAAGTCTTAAAGGTGGAGGCAGCCGCTGTGCTGGGACAGTTGAGGTGGAAATTCAGAAACTGTTAGGGAAGGTGTGTGAGAGAGGCTGGGGTCTGAAGGAAGCTGATGTTGTTTGCAGGCAACTGGGATGTGGATCAGCACTCAAAACATCCTATCAAATGTATTCCAAAATGAAGGCAACAAGCACTTGGCTGTTTGTAAATGGTTGTGATGGAAATGAAACCTCTCTTTGGGGCTGCAAAAACTGGCAATGGGGTGGACTTTCCTGTGATCACTATGACGAAGCCAAAATTACCTGCTCAGGTATGACTTTCAGTCAACTTGTTAAAAAGTAGTTTAATTCCAAGAATGTAAATTTTCAAGAATACTCCCGAAACCGAAAAGAAATATTTGTGCCTATGACTAGATTGCTCTTGAGAAACTAGAAAATATTAATATAAATTCCACTGTGAGAGTATTAGATAGGTTTGCAATTCATATTGTACCTTGATGGAAGTATTTAGATTTTGTTCACTTTGGCTTTTAAGTAAGTTTTAAATAAATGGAGGTGTAAGAGTTTAAGAGAGATTACAATTTTTAAGGTACAATTAAATATGTCTTTCATGGGAATATCTCCAAAGGAATTAAAAAATAACTATGTTGGATATCCTGACATGACTTAAACTTTGGCTCCTTCCATTATATTGTGAAAGAATTTTCTTCTTTCTGAACATTTGTAAATATTTCACTGAAACCTCTTTAGAAAGTTCAAAAGTGAGCTGTGAGTTGGTTGGGCTCGTTGGATAATCTTTAGTAATTTACACTATTTTTATTTATATGAAAGTTGACATTGTTGGAAAGTGACGTCTTTTCAACAAATCCAAGGCAATAAATAAAGATAACTGTTACTCACCTGGTGAAAAGATTAGAGAAAACAGAGTAGGAGAAAACCATTAAACAGGCACAGACCTAGTCACAGGTGGAAAGTTTTATGTGCTCCATGCCCACTAACAAATGATATTGCCTCAGATGCTTCCCAACCTATGTGTGTGCCTAGTTTTCTACCCTGACATTACAAATTGTGTTTATATCTGTTAGGTAGAAATTACCCTCTGATTAAAAAAAGATAATCATTTAAGATATACATTTGAATTGCTATATTACATTTTAAAAAAGATTTCTTGCCCAGACAACATATTCACATAGCTTAAACTTCAAAATATGGACGTGTAAATTCTTCCCTAGCTTTTCCATTCTCCTCTTATGTGATTGGGGTATTTATATAACATTCGTGAGCTATGTTATGTAAATACAAGAAAATACAAACAAATCTATATGTAGGTTTCACACCCTTTTGTTATTCAAATGGAAACATGCTGTATAAATTGTCTATACCAGGAGTGCTCAGTAAAATTTCTTAATCATAATTTAAAGAACTTTCTGAAATTAGTTATATCATTAGCTATAACTTTTCTTATCACTTTTTCCTGAGTGAATTCATTTATGATTTTAATTTCTTTTACTTGACAAGATTAGCTACTAGTTTAGCTTATTTGTTTTTTTTTAAAAAGTCAACATTTGGAATTTTGAAAACTAATATTACTTTTATTTGCTCTTTTATTCATTAAAATTTATTTTTCTTTCTATTCATTCAACTCTGACTTCCTAAAGTTAGGGGGCACTTTTTGCTCCCAACTTCTTGACTTGAATCCTAATTATTTTTTATTCTTTCTGATTTATTATTAGGAACCATAGTCAATTTATAGGTTTTCCACTGAGTATACCAGTGGCTGTATCACATAATTAATTGGTGCTTTGTTACTATAGAGACATAGTTCTTCCTGTGCTGTGTAGTTACAGTGAACTGATCTTTTTTAGTATTATGGAGTTTCCATCTTTTTATAGTTGAATGGATTTTGTTCTGAATGAAACTTGTCTGATATTAATATCACAACTACTGCTTTATTTAGTTTCCGTTCTCTTATTTTTATCCTTTATATATCAGCGTTAGGTGTATCACTTGTATTCAGCAGAGAATCAGGATATATTTTTGAAAGGAATTTGATTGTGTTACTTTTCTGAGATGAGAAAAGTATGGTATTGTTATGTTGTAATTGTGTCACAAATTTGTGTTATGCTAAGAAAATTAATTATATGCTATTTTGGGAGGCTTTGCATGTCTGCGGACATATGTAAGCATATTTGTATGTCTGCTAATTTCCTTGTAAATTTAGAGTTTTGTATTTTTTTTAGTGACCATGTTTTTATACTAATTAGCATTAAGTTCAGCTGCATCTAGAAGAAACCCAAATATTTACTTTTTTTCATTTAAAATAGGTTGAATAGGTAAGCAGTTTAGAACTATATTACTGGCTTGGTGGTCACCAAGAAACATCAGAATAGATTTTCTACAATAATTATCAAATGCCACTGGACAGGAAGAAAGAGTTGCTCTGCAACTCAGTGAGTTCCTCATAAGCCAATCTGATAGATTCAGGTGCTGTCCTCTGAGAGGTGTCCTCTGTTCATTATTTTTCCTGGGCCTTGGTACTGTTCTCAGAACAGTTCATCCTGGTGCATTAATTTTCATAGTAACATCTGCACTCGGGTTGGGGAGTACACCTGTCTGGGGCACATACTGTTCACAATCCACTTTCTGCTAACATTGGTATAGGGACCCTGGGATCACTTTAAAGATTGAATAACCAAAGGCTGATGTCAGCTGCCCGCAGTCAGTAAAGCAGTTCTCTTCAAACTTAGTAAGCTTCAAGTCTATTTGCTTTAATACATTGCCATGTGAAAGTAACCATAGTCAAGAACATATAGACATATGTAGGTCTATATTGTGACCAGCCCTTTCTCTTAACTATTGCTACTACCTTAAGGCCTTTTGAAACTATGGCTTTGGAAGGCAAGACAAGACCTATATCTTGTCTTTGGGCTCATTGTCATTGTCATGGAGCAGCAATCATATCTTTTGATAACACTACAGTTTTATCATCTCCTTAATTTGGGAAATAAGATACTTAGGATTTTTATTTTTTCCAATCCTACAAATTCCAAATTATGGGACTGTCACTCAATTAAACATGTATAGCAACTACAAGGCACAGCATACCTCCCCTACAAAATTAGCACTTCTCCCATTTCTGCTTGCAGTCTTGAGGACTTGTAGTCTGGGTTCATCTCCCTCTTGTACATTCTAAAAATGGCAGGGAGGAACCAGATCATGCTAACATTCTGATTTTTTTTTTTTTTTTTTAGTTTCTTGTGTACCTTGCCCAATATATTTTTCAGTTCTTTAGCTTTAGTGAGCACTAGGTCTTCTTTTCAAAATGACTTTTGTCCAAATATTTTACCATGAGTTACAAGACTCATTATTAGCTTTTTAGCCTACAAATCTGCAATTAGTATATTCTGCCCACCAATTTCACTCAACTACACTTATATTTCAGGTTCCATTTCTAGAATACCTCAATTATAATAACTTATTCTGAATTGTTCAGAATTCTATGAATAATAGAATAGCTACATATAATAGAAACACAGATAGCTACATATAATACAAATCTTAAAATAACATAAGTTTGCAGCTTAAGTTGGAACTATATTTTTGTTTACTATTTGCTATGTGTACCCTTTTCTTTCTTTTGTAAACTCTTTTGTTATATTTCTATAGCTTTTGGAATTTCTGCTTATATGGGAGCCTAGGTTTTAACTTTTCATTTGTTTGACTAGTAATAAATTTGCAGTTTTTTTTCTTGATTTTTCTGGTACTTTCACAGTATTTTCCAAAAGAATAAATGATGTTGTTTCTGTGACTGCCAATTCAAGCTACAAATTCCATAATCTGTTTGAATTCTTAGCCAAAAAAGACCAGAAGAATTTAATGAAGTGGGAAAATTGGAAAGATAAAGCAATAATTTATCTCTGATGTCTGGTTTACAGTAACCAGCCAAAAGAGGTCTTGGAAGTTTTGGTCACAAAATTACCTTAAATCCAAGACATTTTGTTGTGATGTTTATGTGTACACTATAGAGAACATCGGACCTTAAGAAGTATTCCTTTGAGTTGCACTGTGTTTTTGCTTAAGTTTGAGAAATAATTCTGGGTTATAATGGTCTGTACCTCATAGTCTAGAAAACACTAAATGATGAAAAAGTATTAGTGCTTCTTCAAATAGTGTTTCATATTTTATCTACTACTAAACAAAGGAAGTAATTCTAATAAATTATTTTGTATTATTTACTCATTGTTCTAGAGAAAGAAATAAAGATTCAGTTACTTAGGCTAGGGGAAAACTTAATTTATTGATAAACAAAGCTAAATCTGCAAGAATTAACTTAATAACTTTTATGTAAACATGCATCAGAAATTTAGCAGGAATATAAATCTAAAAAGCTACATTTCCAAGGTTTTTGCTATGTATAATGAATAAATGCTATAAGGAAACCAGTCCATGATTAATATGTTACCAACACATTCTCCGTGAAATAAAAGCTGAGAGTGTAATCTCTAGGTCACTTTCTGCACAGAAAAATTTCTGCTTTGACCTTAATCAAATATTTTAGGACAAAAGAAATGGAAAACATTTATAGGAGGGACTTGTTTTCATGTGCTTAACAAGTTTTTACCATAGAAGAGAAAATATTTGGGGTTTTGTTGTTATTTTTTAGTTATCATTGCTGGTGTTTTGCTTTATTTTGTTCAAGATATATTAAGATGAAAGCAGGAGAAGTTACAAGAAAGCTGAATTTAGCTTGATATAAGAAATTGCCTTTATTTAAAGATGTATAGCTGCTCAAAACTGAATGTAATCATATGACTACTAGTAAATGATATCTTAAAGGAATTTCATGCTTTATGATTCAATGAGAAGAAATTGAGGACCATTCCATTCAAGAGTCATTAATTATTTGTGGTGTAGAGGTTTTATTTCTTTAAATTCTGAGCTGCATTTTGAAAGTGAAATGTTCTTCATCTAAAATTTGGATAGGGATTTTCTTTGTACAGATTTATGGATAATTGGTAAAATTTTGACAGGTTAAGGTTTTTTTGCATTGCTATAATACAGAATATAGTCATATCCAGAACACTGTCTAAGACATTTTAGTATAAGGTGAAAGATCCAAACGGAAACCAGGGTATGCAACTTGGCAAGGCATGACAGTTTAACTATATCATGGTGGCAGGATAGTAACACCGAGAGATCATAAAAATTATTGACATTTGACAGCAAGACTTATGCCCTTTAGAAGGTCCAATTTCAAATTCATTTCTTGCTTTAAAAAATGAGTTAAAACAGTTTGTATCTCCCAAATAATTTGAATTGTCTCTGAGTAGGTTAAAAGAAACTCATACTGTGGTTCATTATGAAAATTTTGAAATACACAAAAATCAAGAAATGGAAAATCTGTTCAGAACAAATGAAACCCTCCCAGCAACACTGATAAGCCAAGTAAATTGAAACTTACATGGGTGAATCAGAAAGGGCTGTGATGACCGTGTGTCTTGGAAGTGAAATATTGGACCATACCACAGTCTGTCTCAAAACTTTCTTAGTGACCTTGATGATTTTTTTTTTAAACTTGACAAAGAGTGACTTCATAGTATGAGTTTCATTTGTTATTCCTGATGCGTCTTTTCTTTTATATTTGGAAGTCTAGTTATACTAAGTTACTTATAATTCTTCAACTACTCCATGCTATTTCATGACTGTATGCATTAAATCCTATTTCACACATTGAGGTTTTTGGCAAATTTCTCGCCGTTTTTACAAAACTTGGTTTATGGTGCTTTCTCCTACATAGGCCCAGACAGAGTGGCCTTTATTTGTTAGTTTTGTAGCTAACACATTTTTCTATTTGGGGACTCACCATTATTTGAATACATATATCCTATACTAAACTGTGTGTGCTTGGAGAAGGCGATTAAAAAGAAATTGAGCATCCTTGAAAAGAAGTAGCCTTTTCCTAGGTACATGGGTATGGACACACATTATAAGTATAAAGAAAAGTTTCTGCAGAGACACAGAAACATGAAAAAGCATGGGATGCCCAAGCATCTTCAGGTTGTAGCATCAGGTATGATCAGTAGAGAAATGAGTATAAAGGCTTCTAATTTAGCAGAGAGTATTTTAATGTATTCTAAGGAATCAGTTTTTTATCATCTCTCTTAATTTTAATGGCTGGGTGATATTGGTGTATCTAATAAAGCTCTTTGTGCTTTTCCTCAAAAGAAAAGAGGGGTAATTATAGCATCTACATCACAGGAATTACACATTTAGTGATAAATAAAAGTAAGCTAATATGATTATAAGTATTACTATTACCTATCTTCCCTGATAGATTGAACTCTGTGACAGACTGTTTATCTTATTCAACCTCAAATTTCATGCAATTTTAAACAAACTTCCTCTCTCATCATCCTTTTCATCACTCTTATAATGAAGGAAAATCTGGGAATCATGTTATATCTCACTGAAATGTTATTTATTTTTCAGCCCACAGGGAACCCAGATTGGTTGGAGGGGACATTCCCTGCTCTGGACGTGTTGAAGTGAAACATGGTGACACATGGGGCTCCGTCTGTGATTCTGACTTCTCTCTGGAAGCTGCCAGCGTTCTATGCAGGGAATTACAGTGTGGCACAGTTGTCTCTATCCTGGGTGGAGCTCATTTTGGAAAAGGAAGTGGGCAGATCTGGGCTGAAGAATTCCACTGCGAGGGGCATGAGTCCCATCTTTCACTCTGTCCAGTAGCACCCCGCCCAGAAGGAACCTGTAGCCACAGCAGGGATGTGGGAGTAGTCTGCTCAAGTAAGACCTGGAAAACATCTTCAATTCATTCCCATACAGTGCAAGGGGTAGGGTTTGGTAGTCATAGCTGTCTTTTATAAAGCCTTGTCTCCTTCTAGGATACACAGAAATTCGCTTGGTTAATGGCAAGACTCCATGTGAGGGACGAGTGGAGCTCAAGACGCTTGGGACCTGGGGATCCCTCTGCAGCTCTCACTGGGACATGGAAGATGCCCACGTTCTTTGCCAGCAACTTAAATGTGGAGTTGCCATTTCTACCTCAGGAGGATCGCATTTTGGAAAAGGAAATGGCCAGGTCTGGAGGCACATGTTTCACTGCACTGGGACTGAGCAGCACATGGGAGATTGTCCTGTAACTGCTCTGGGTGCATCGCTGTGTTCTGCAGGGCAAGTGGCCTCTGTGATATGCTCAGGTAAGAGGAAGCAGGGCAGCCAATGGTGATTCTCTCCCATGCAGGTGTGCCTTATAAAAAGCAGGCATACCTATAGAGATGAAGAACAAAAGTAAAAGGGAATGATCCCTTTTGAAGGGCCAGGAGAAGCATGCCAGAATAACCTCATTTGTCTTTTAGAGGGTGAGAGAACTTAGATTTCAGGGACCACATAGTTATCTAGTACTTCCTATCAGTCATGCCTTTCTCAAAGCACCTTACTTATTACCAGCCTGGTTGACTTCTTTTCTTTGTTAAATAGGATGAGTTGTTTGTTCTCAACTCATCCACATATCACTTCCTCTGAACACACATCTTCATCCTAACCTTTTGTATGGTTACTGGCGTGACTAAACAGTTTTTTGTTTGCAGGAAACCAGTCCCAGACACTATCCCCATGCAATTCATCATCTGCAGAAGCGACAAGCCCAACCATTCCAGAAGAAAGTGGTCCTGCCTGCATAGGTGAGAATCTGTGACCAATCTATGAAAAAGATCTCAATCCTTAGGAATATAAGTTATTAGTATCTTCATTTCTCTTTCCAGGGAGTGGTCAGCTTCGCCTGGTAAATGGAGGAGGTCGCTGTGCTGGGAGAGTGGAGGTCTATCATGAGGGCTCCTGGGGCACTGTCTGTGATGACAGCTGGGACCTAAGTGACGCCCATGTCGTGTGCAAACAGCTGGGCTGTGGAATGGCCATTAATGCCACTGGTTCTGCTTATTTCGGGGAAGGAAAAGGGTCCATCTGGCTAGATGAATTGAAGTGCAATGGAAAAGAATCCCATATTTGGCAGTGCCATTCACATGGCTGGGGACAGCACAATTGCAGGCACAAGGAGGATGCCGGAGTTATCTGTTCAGGTAAGCTCTGTGTACAACCCCTGGTCACAATTCCATAATGAAAGGACCAAGATGAGGCAAAGGTTAGGGTGAGGGATATTAATCTGAAAGATTTCTCTGAAAAGTAGGTTCAGAGCAACTAACTATTGTAAGAGTCAGGATTCCAAAAGTACGAGTTTGATGAGTTAGTGCTACTTCATGAGCATAGTAGTATAACTTAATAAAGAGAAAAGTCCAGGAATGGGCTTATATATCATTAGAATGACAACAAAATAAATAATGAAAATTTTAATAAATATTATTTGCAGCTGAACATTGGGAAGGATTCATACTTAATAGCTACATGATTAATAAAGAAGTAGATTAGAAGAGATAACGGAAATACATGTGATGCATAATAGTATATATAAAAAGGTAATTATGATGCCCAAGTAATTTTTTATTACAGATAAATGACTCTTACTTGTCAAAAGAGCAAAAATTAACATAAGAGGTTTACTGCTCTTGCTTTGTATACAAGAAGAGCTTTAGAAAATATCGTGAAATAGAAATATATACTCTGCTGTAACATGTTGGAGATGATAGTACTATAACTCAGTAACTTAGGAAAGTATAGAATTATTTGTAATAGAAGTAATTTATTCTTATTTAGTGACATAAAAAAGAAGACATACACAGCAAAACCATGAAATGTCAGAAAAGGAACTATGTCATTTTAAGAAAATTTACTCAAAACATTGGTTTTGGTGGCTGAGTGTCTCACTAAATTTCAGCTATCAGGGAAAATTCCCACCAGAAAATAAAAAGAAGAAGAAAAAAAAGCAGAATATTTTTTGAACAAAATCCAAACTATGTAATTGCAAAAACACTCTGAGCTTTTGATTGAGATCTGAAAAGTATCTTAGAATCATTTATGATAATCTAAAAGGGTTCCTGACTGTAAAACTCGAGAGTAGAAAACCTTAATGTTTTTATAGAATAAATACTGTATTTTACCAAAATCTACTACACCATCCAGAAGTTACTAAAGAATTGCTAGCAATACATTATACCTATTTAGCTTTAAAAATAGGGAGGGAATCTTCTAAACCTTCAAAAAAGATGTGAGACTACTAATTCTTATTTTACTGCAGAGTTCATGTCTCTAAGACTTACCAGCAAGACCAGCGAAGAGACTTGTTCAGGGCGTCTGGAAGTGTTTTACAATGGAGCTTGGGGCAGCGTGGGCAGAAGTAACATGACTGCAACCACTGTGGGGGTGGTATGCAGGCAGCTGGGCTGTGCAGACAAAGGGAAGATCGATCCTGCACCTTTAGACAAGGCAATGTCCATGTCTATGTGGGTAGACAACATTCAGTGTCCAAAAGGACCTGACACATTATGGCAGTGCCCCTCATCTCCATGGAAGCAGAGATCAGCCAGCCCCTCAGAGGAGACTTGGATCACATGTGACAGTGAGTATTCATTGGTTCATATGAAAATTCCATTCTATAGCTTTACTATTGTCTTCTGAGAAAACACATAAGGTTTTATTTTCCTATTCTTGCATCAGCTTAAATTGTTACTTTTAATAAAGTAAGAATAGGTAGTCTTTGGAAATACCTGCTCTAACTGAATGGTGTATTGGTTTTATTTAATATCTGTCTGTACATATTCAGGATCAGCGATCATTATTCCAAAGAATATCATACTCTGCATGGTCTGCATGGTTTATTTTCACTGTGAACAAATGAGGAATAGACAATATGTGATTCAGTATTTGACTATTGAATGAATGATGTGCCTTACCTTTCCTATTTTTCTTTCAAATATTACCTTGCTACACTAATATAAGGAGGAAAGCAGTCAGAAAGATCAATCTTGAAGTATTGCCTCATTCTGCATCTTCTTGGCAATCTTCTAATCTCTTTTCTATTTGAAAGAATTTTACACAATTATAATGTTAAGTTTATTCCTTTGATATTTCCTGAGTCATGCAATGATTCTTAGGTCCAGGATGAAATATACCTAGTCTTCTGAAATAAAATATACTCTGATCAAAGATAAATTTTGCAAAGATATACATTTTAAAATGGACATTGAACTTTTAAAATAGTTCTTTAAAAAATAGTTACAAATCTTTTTATTGTGAAGTTACAAAAAAACTTGTAACAATAGTAACAATAGTTACAAGTCTGATTTCTTTTCTGAATGTATTTATCTTCATTCATTCTTTACGAGGTTTTTGTTTCTAGTCCTTATCTTAAACATTGTTATTGTTATTAAATGTTAAGCCTTTTTAATTCTGTGAAGGCAAAAAGTGGAAACCTAATAAACACATATATGTAAAAAAAAAGAATTAATGCTTTGTCAATATAACTATATTTAAAATTTATGAGTAGACTTCAAATACAATATTTGGGAATTCAGTGATATGCATCAAATGTGTTTCTTTTCTTGAAGTTCCTATTTGAGTGAGGCTAATTGTTACAGTCCCATTGCATTGCTTAAATTTTTGATAACTTTGACTTAAGGAAGAAATATTTTTATAGGTATTGGCTCAGCTTTGCAAGAAATAAAAAGAATATCCTGACTATGTTATAAATAAATATATATGTATCTATTAAATTTGAAAAAAAAAAGTTACAAATCTTTTTTTTCCCCCTGTGATCTTGTAGAAGCTTTTGTATTCTTAGACATAATGCTCTTGTCTCTGATTTTTCAGACAAGATAAGACTTCAAGATGGAAATACTGGTTGTTCTGGGCGTGTGGAAATCTGGCACGGAGGTTCCTGGGGGACAGTGTGTGATGACTCCTGGGACTTGGCCGATGCTCAGGTGGTGTGTCAACAGTTGGGCTGTGGCTCAGCTTTGAAAGCACTAAAAGAAGCAGAGTTTGGTCAGGGGACTGGACCCATATGGCTCAATGAAGTAAATTGCAAAGGGAATGAATCTGCTCTGTGGAATTGTCCTGCCAAACGCTGGGGGCACAGTGATTGTGGGCACAAGGAAGATGCTGCTGTGAATTGCTCAGGTGAGTCCCATAAGGCTGGATTGAAATTGACCTTGGAGTCTCTGGCAGCAAAGAGAGGGTGGGAAGTAAAATGAATTGTACATGGCATTAGAAAGTTTTGAGGTACATAAAAAATCAAGAAGCACAAAATCTTGTGTGGATGGACACAAATGAAGCCCTCTCAGCAACACTAAACAGCTGAGCAAGTTGAAACTTACATGAGTGGATCAGAAAGGATGCTGTCAGCTGTGTTTCTTGGAAGTGAAATAATGGACCATAACATAGTCTGTTTCAAAACTTTTGCAGTGACCTACATATATAACTGGACTTATTCACAAAGAGGTCTGGAGGGGAGAGAATCATGGTATTTCTACTGAAGGACCAAGGACCAGTGAAGACATTTGTTGTTAGACATTGGCCTTCACCAAAGAAAAACCATATAATCTATATGCACGGTGGGGAAAAAAGGCTAGCAGAATGTAGTTTTAGGTGGCAAAAAGTAGTTTATTTGGTTGAGAGGCAATAAGGGCTCAGCCAAGGAAATAGAAATATTCGTTTTATGTATTGCTCCCAGAATTAATCCTCTCCCTCTTTTCTTTTACAGAAATTTCAGTGTCTGGCAAATCATCTGAGTCCAAAGGTATGGGACTAATAAACATGAGATCAGTTATTTGTATTACTTAGAATCCTTGTTTAGAGGATTTGTGTCAAAAGTTCTGTTTTTGAAATTGACTTCAGGGACTCCGTATCTGACCTAAGAGAGTTAGTATTGAGGGTCCCAGTCTTTTAGCTAACACACTATCATCTCTCTTCATATTTACTTTTCCTTAGGTAGAAGAGGATCCTTTATTGTATTTGGGATCCTTGGAGTCCTACTGTTGGTCCTTCTCATCACATTCTCCTTGTGGATTCAGAAGCGAAAACAGAGACTGCGGCTTACAGGTCTGAGCTCAATTATGGTCTCTCTAACATGTCCACAGGGTAACAGGGTTCTTGAGATTAAAGGGTACTAGACTCAAGTATCAAATGGCTAGAAAGATGAAATCTAGAAGAGATTTAAACAGTTTATTACAATAGAGAGAACAAGATTTCAGAGAAAAGTGGGTTTGGTTACATGATGATTCCTATGCTCCATCCACAGGCTCTAATTGGGGCATTATAGAATTGATAATTATGAATATGTTATATATTGTTTAGGATAAATCCATATTGCCAAAACATTTATTTCTTCTTACTATGATATTTTAGTTTCAAATTTTTACCATACTGTCAAACAGTGTACTAGGCTCTGAAGATACAGACATGGACAATAAAGGTTTTATCTTGGAGGAACTTCAAGTCTAGTGAAAGACATATGTATGTACACACACACTTGTATATGTACATATATATGTAAACAACTGCAATGAAGCATTATACATTAATATGAATAAGGAATAAAAGTGGCTTACAGAAGAGAGTTATTAATTGAAAGGAAAAAGGGAATATCGAAGCTTCTTGGAGGCTTTTGAGACAAATTTTGAAGATAGGGGCTCAAGGAACTGGGTGAGGAATGTATGCAAGTGTAGAGAAGCTTAAAAGAATAGCACATTCAGTGGCAGAGTAAAAGTTAAATACCAGGAGATAAGCTGCTAATAATCCTGAAGAAAAGAAAAGGAATGAATTGTGAAGTTCTTATATTCCATGGTAAGAATATTCATAGTCATTAAAGAGTATTTTGTAGGGCAGTGAAATGGTCAAGCTGTCCTTTAGGAATACGTGTGCCTTTTGGCAACAGGATGTATAAACAATTGAAGGAGGACGTGATTGATAAGAATCATATTTTTAAAAGGTTGAGATGAAAGATAAAAAGGACTATAACTTTAGTGAGAATGGAGGGGAGAGGAGCGAACTTTAGAGAGTTTTAGAAAATCTTCTGGTAAGTTATAAAAGACTGTTAGCTTTCTTGGGGAAAGTTGCCTTGTTATACAAGGACAATAGGGAAGGTTTAGCATTGTACCTATCCCATATGAGTATGTGGCAACTTAAGGGAAAAACTTGGTAGTCGAATGGGATGGAAATAATAGAATGGATAAAGACAGAGTATAGTTGATGTTTGCGCTACTGGGAAAAAGAGCATACATAAAGAAGGGAAAGTTTTACCATGGTCTACTGGTCCCTAATCTAAGACTCCTGTTCCCAGTTTCCTCAAGAGGAGATAATTGTGTCCACCAAATTCAATACCGAGAGATGAATTCTTGCCAGAATGCAGATGATCTGGATGTGCTGAATTCCTCAGGTCTGTGAATTCTTTGAGGGTCTGTAGCCTGGGGATTCAGACCAGTAGCTACAATTAAGGCTTAGACATTCTACTTTGGTTAATAGTGAAAAAACATACATAAATTATATAAAAACATGTAACAGGAAGTTTATGATGCATATAAAAGGGAAAGTGGAAGAAATAAACTAAAAATTATTCTTTGAGAACATAAAAATTACAGTCACAAGGAAACATCTAGCTTGAGAGGCCTGAGATTTCTGACACAGGTACACAGAGAATAATGAAGCAGAATATTATGACTTGGATGCCATTTTATTAAAACAGAAATTAATCTTTTAAAAGATTGCCATAGTAATAGTTTAACTTTTTTTCTTTAAATACATTTTTGTGTATATTAAAAGTTTACAACATGATATTACAGAGCACAACTAAAGCGAAGCGAATCAACATGTCTGTCATCTCACATACTTACCCATTTTTTTCTTTTTGTGGCAAGAGCAACTAAAATCAACTCACTTAGCATGAACCCCATGTACATTACAATTTTATAATCTCTCATCCTAATGTTGTACATTAGATTTCTAGATTTGTTCATCTTACACATTTGCTAATTTGTATCTTCTGACCAACATCTCTTTCCACAGTTTTTTCCATTCCCACTTTCCTCTCTTGAGTTTAGTATTTATTATATTTTTCCTAAACTTCTGGAAGCTTAAAATTTTCATATCTTTATCTCATGAAAAGCCATCACTATCTATAGTACTAACCTTTCTCTTTGTCCTTGAATTTCCATTTAAGGCAATGCACCAATCCTGTCTCTAGATGACGTCATTCTACTGGGTTGGAAGAATTATCCTAATACCTGTTGTCCTTACTCCCTAATGTCTCCTTTAACTGTAGAAAAGAGCATACCTCACTTTTTCCATCCAAAGGATTTGATATTTACTGCTATGTCAGGAAACACACTTAAGGTATAGGCAACATATACTGCTACTATGTTAGGAAATATGTAAGGGATAGGAAAGAATTTCTGTGCTTTTAAAATCACACATGCTTGTCTTCCTAATTGAAATTGTACACAGGGCTTCAAGATGCTCCATGAAGCATCTCGGTACTTCAGGGGAGGTACTTAGGTACTTAGGGGAGGTCTGATTTATTTCCTAGTGATTATTTTCTTCATTCAAGAAAATTACAATGAGTGAGATGATTTTGATGCTAATGGACTAATTTCTGTGTCTAAATCTCTTCCTTTCTGGAATGAAAAAGGGGGCCATTCTGAGAGATACTGAAAAAGAAAATGGGAGTTTATAACCTTGTGAGGTGAGTGAGGAGAATTTATTCATCTGTTCAAAAAAAGTACATCCTTTTGAAGACTGAGAGCTCCTCTGGCATTAGAAAAAGAGAATGTATCTCTTGTACATGTACATATTATACATATTTTTAATATGTTTATTTACATATTTTTATAGATGCAAATATATGTATTTGGAATATATAACAGCTTATAAATATGGCTCTTGTCCATCTCTTAATTGTGTATACATGGTAAGTGATAATAATGGTATTAATATATCCATGGCGCTATGGAGAAACTGGCTAAATGTAAATAAATCTTGTGAAGATATTACAGCTAAAATATCAAAAAAAAAGAAAAGACATGTTATACTTCTAAGTTGTATAACACAGTATGGTAAAGATTAGATAAGTTGGTACAGGAAAACAGAAAGTTTGCCTAAGAAAGTAAGGAAAGATTGTAAGAAGATGTGACAATCAAGTTGACTGAAAGACCATTTCAAAGATAAAACACAATGTATTTAAACTAGAGGCATAGAAGAGAACCTTACCTTTAGGTAATAGTAAGAAGTTTTTATTTAAAAATACATATGGAATATACTTATGGTGGCAAGTAGTGTATTGAGTACTGAAGATACAAAGTTAAAAGATCTACTGGCAAACACGTAATTGTTTAATGAAAGATCTCATAGTCTATAGATGGAAGTATGGAAAGACTATATAGAGAGGAGTGGTAAGAATCCAAGCTGAACAAAAGCTACATAAAGCCATGTAATAAATGGTCTTATGTTCTACTATATGTTCATATTTTATTTTAGCATTATTCAAAAGGTGGTGGACTTTGGGAGATTCAGATGAGGAAAGACATAATCAAATTGTCACTTCCTAATTTGCTTTCATGAGGAAAGTATAAAAAAAGAAAAAAGTGGCTCGGTGCCTGTGGCTCAACAGGCTAAGGCGCCAGCCACATACACCTGAGCTGGCAGGTTCGAATCCAGCCCGGGCCCACCAAACAACAATGACGGCTGCAACCAAAAAAAAATAGCTGGGCATTGTGGCGGGCGCCTGTAGTCCCAGCTACTTGGGAGGTGGAGGCAAGAGACTTGCTTGAGCCCAGGAGTTGGAGGTTGCTGTGAGCTGTGATGCCACAGCACTCTATCCAGGGTGACAGCTTGAGGCTCTGTCTCAAAAAAAAAAAAAAAAGAAAAGAAAAAAGTTAAGAGTGAATTGGAAAATTTGTTAAGCTATACATCAGAATAAAAATGGTAAAATGAGTTAATTAATACATTTTCCTTTTTTTTGTTCTTAACAACTTGATGATGACTATACATTCAAAAATTGTGTGCAGAAAAAGTATGCTTTTTGTTGAAATATTATGTGTAACAAATGATAATAACACACTGACAAAGGCTAAAAGTTGGAACTCTTAAAATTATATAAAATTTAAAATGTTAATATTTCTAAAATACAAAGGGTTAATATTATATACTATACATATACACATACACATGGAGTTCTTATAAATTGTATATAGCACAAAAATATGTAAATGTAAATTTTATATGTGTATATATATCATCCAGTATAATTGAGAAAAGTTATGAAAAGATAATACTTACAAAATGAATTTCAAATGACAAATAGACATTTTTTTTTATTTCATATATCAAAATGTTAAGGGGCTACAAATATTTTTGGTATTAGGATAGCTTTATAATGCTTAAGCCAGGCTATTAGTATGCCCATCCCCCAAATAGTGTTATTGTACTAATTAGATAGCTTTTTATCCCTCCCATCCTGCCCTCTTCCCCCTTCTTGGTTTTCAATAACTTTTACCTTTCTCTGTACCCAAATATGCCCATTGATTAGTTCCAAATTGCCAGTGAAGATATGTGGTATGTGTTTTTCCATTCCTGAGAAACTTCACTTAGGATAATGATCTCCAGTTCTATCCAAATTGCTACAAAATACATTAATCCATTCCTTTTTATGATTGAGTACTACTCCATTGTGTATTTTACATACACAATGAGATGTTGCTGGATTTATCAATTCCAAGAGTCTTTTAGTGGTGTCTTTGAGATTTTCTAGATAAAAGATTATACATATGTATCATCAGTGAAAAGTGGTAGTTTGACCTCCTCTTTCCTGTTCGTATGCCCTTCATTTCTTCCTCTTGCCAGATTGCTTTGTTATCTATGTTGAATACAAGTGATTAACAGTGGTACCCTTGTCTTATTTCAGATCTTGGTTGAAAAATGCTTTCAACTTTTTCCCAGCAACTGTGATGTTGGCCATAGGTTTGTCATATATGGCTTTTATAATTTTGAGATATGTTCCTTCTACACCTAGGTTGTTGATTTTTTTGTTTGTTTGTTTTAATTGTGTTTTTAAAGGATGTTGAATTTAATTTTTGAATTAATTTTTAATTTTAATTATAAAAGGGTATTGAATTTTTCTCTGCATCTACTAAGATTATTGTATGGACTTTGTTTTTGCTTCTGTTTATGAGATGAATCACATTTATTGATTTATGTATGTTGAACCATCCTTGCATCCCTGGGATGAAGCCCACTGGTCACAGTAAATTATCTTTTTAATATTAACATTTCATTGAGGATTTTGCATTTATATTCATAAGGCACATCACCTGTAGTTTTCTTTTCTTGTTGTGTCCTTTCCCGGCTTTGGTATCAAGGTAACACTGGCTTTACAGAATAAGTTGAGGAAGATTCTCTCATTGATGTTATGGAACAGTTTGTGTAGTATGAGTGCAAGCTCTTTGCAGATCTAGCAAAATTCAGCTGTGAATCCATATGGTCCAAAGCTTTCTTTAGTTTGGAGATTTTCTTTTTTTACTAAAATCTACTAAAAAGTAGTTTTGATCTCACTGCTTATTACTGGTATGTTTAGGAATTCTATTTCTTCCCAGTTGAGGTTTGAAAGGTTGCGTGTTTCTGGTAATTTGTCTGTTTCATCTATGTTTTCTAGTTTATGTGCTAAGAGATTTTTGTAGTATTCATTGATGATATTCTTTATTTCTATGATATCACTTGTAATATCCCCTTTTTAATTTCTGATTGAGATCATTTGGGTATTTTATGCTTTTAATCCTTGTTAATCTGGCAAGAGGTTTATCAATTTTATCTTTTCTTTTTATACCCTGCTTTTTTATTATTATTATTTTTATTGTTTGGGGTTCATTGAGGGTACAAATAATTAGGTTACACTGATTGCATTTGTTAGATAAAGTCCCTCTTATAGTTGTGTCCCACCCCCAAGAGGTGTACCATACACTGTGTTCCCCCAGCTCCCTCCCTCCTTCCCTTTTCTCACTTGCTTATTCCCCAACCCCTTCACCCTTATATTTAGCTCATCTACTGCTTTCATGTTAGAATTGAATCCATTGGATTCTTGCTTCTCCATTCTTGTGATGCTTTACTAAGAAGAATGTGTTCCACCTCCATCCAGGTTAATACAAAATATGTAAAGTCTCCATCTTTTTTAGTGGTTGAATGGTATTCCATGGTATATGTATACCACAGCTCGTTAATCTATTCTTGTGTTGGTGGGCATTTAGATTGTTTCCACTATTGGCAATTGTAAATTCAGCTGTGATAAACAGTTTAATACAAGTAAAGAAAAATTAAAAAAAACCCTCAACAACCTAGGTATAGGAGAAACATATCTCAATAATCCTTATGATAAAAGGATTTTTTTTCTTTTGGGAGATGCCCAGTAATGGGATTGCAGAATGAAAGGGGAGGTCTAATTTGAGTTCTTTGAGGATCTTCCATACTGCTTTCCAAAAAGGTTGTATTAGTTTGCAGTCCCACCAGCAGTGTAAAAGTGTTCCCTTCTCTCCACTTCCATGCCAGCATCTGCAGTTTTGAGTTTTGTGATGTGGGCCATTCTCACTAGGGTGATTTTGATTTGCAGTTCTCTGATAATTAGGGGCAAAGAACATTTTTTCATATGTTTGTTAGCCATTCATCTGTCTTCTTTTGAGAAGTTTCTATTCATGTCTCTTGCCCAGTGATAAATGGGATTGCTGGGTCTCTTTTTGTTGATTAATTTCAGTTCTTGGTAGATCCTAGTTATCAAGCTTTTGTCCAATTCGTAATATGCAAATATCTTTTCCCATTCTGAAGGTTGAAGGTTGTCTGTTTGCTTTGGTTCTTGTTTCCTTAGCTGTACAGAAGCTTCTCAGTTTAAGTAAGTCCAATTTGTTTATTTTTGTTGTTGTTGCCATTATCACGGAAGACTTCTCCATAAAATCTTTCCCCAGGCTGATATCTTCAAGTGTTTTCCCCACACTTTCTTTGAGGATTTTTTGGTTTCATGCTTTAGATTTAAATCTTTTATCCATCATGAATCAATTTTTGTAAGTGGTGAGAGGTGCGGTCCAGTTTCAGTCTTTTACATGTGGTTATCTATTTCTCACCATTTATTGAATAGGGATTCTTTTTCCCAGTGTACGTTCTTATTTGGTTTATCAAAGATCAGGTGGCTGTAGTATGTTAGTTTCATCTCATGGTTTTCTATTCAATTCCAAATGTCTATGTCTCTGTTTTTGTGTAATACCATGCTATTTTGATCAATATGGCCTTGTAGTATAGCTGAAAGTCTGGTAGGGTGATACTCCTGGCTTCATTTTTATTACTAAGAATTGCTTGGCTATACAGCATTTCTTTTGATTCCATACAAAATGAGAATTATTTTTTCCAAATCTTGAAGGTATGATGATGGTATTTTAGTGGAGATTGCGTTGAATCTGTAGATTGCTTTGGGTAGTATAGACATTTTCACAATGTTTATTCTTCCCAGTCTTGACCATGGTATGTTCTTCCATTTGTTAATATCTTCTGCTATTTCCTTTCTTAGAGTTGCATAATTTTTTTTGTAGAAGTCCTTCACCTCTTTTGTTATGTATATTCCTGGTATTTCATTTTTTTTGAAGCTACTGTGAAGGGAATTTTGTCTTTGATCAGCTTCTCATCTTGGCTGTTATTTGCATATACAAAGACTACTGATTTGTGAATATTGATTTTATATCCTGAGACATTCCTATATTTTTTGATCCCTTCCAGCAGTCTTGTGCTTGAGTCTTTGGGGTTCTCTAAGTATAGGATCACATGGTCATCAAAGAGGGAGAGTATGACCTCTTCTGCCCCCATTTCGATGCCCTTTCAATTTCTTTCTCTAGCCTGATTGTATTGGCTAGAACTTCCAGCACTATGTTGAATAGTAGTGGCAATAGAGGACAACCTTATCTCTTTCCAATTCTAAGTGGAAAAGCTTTCAGGTTTACTCCCTTCGGTATAATATTAGCTGTGGGTTTGTTGTAGATGGCTTTGATCAGATTCAGAAATGTGCTACCTATGCCTATGTTTCTAAGTGTTCTAATTAGAAAACGAATTTTATTGCCAGGCGCGGTGGCTCACGCCTGTAATCCCAGCACTGTGGGAGGCTGAGGAGGGAGAATTGCTTAAGCTCAGGAGTTCGAGACTCGCCTGAGCGACAGTGAGACCCCGACTCATGAAAAAATGGAAAAACCCAGCCGGGCGCCTGTAATCCCAGCGGCTTCCGGAGGCTGAGGCAGCGGGATGCCCACAGCCTGAGTCAGAGGTTGCACTGAGTTACCACGCCCACTGCACTCTGCTCAGGGGCATAGGGTGGCACTGTGTCTCAACAAAAAAAAAAAAAGAAGAAATAGAAAACGAATTTTATTGAATGCTTTTTCTGCAACTATTGAGAGGATTATATGGTCTTTGGATTTATGGTGTGTTAATATGGTGAATTACATTAATGGACTTGCATGTGTTAAACCAGCCTTGCATCCCTGAGATGAAACCTACTTGATTATTCTTAGTTTTCTGGAATAATTTCTACAATGTGGGTATAAGCTCTTCTTTGAAGGTTTGGTAGAATTCTGGTGTGGCGCCATCTTGACCAGGGCATTTTTTTTGTTTGGAGTTTTTTATTGTTTCTTTGATCTCAGTTCTTGAAATCAATCTGTTCCAGACATCCATTTCTTCTAGACTGAGTCTGGGGAGAGGTTGTGATTCCAGGTATTGATTTATTTCCTCCACATTATCAAATTTCTTATAGTACTCAGAGGTGATCTCTTGTATCTCTGTGGCATCTGTTATTTCCCTTTTGTCATTTCTGATTGAAGTTACTAGAGATTTTACTTTTCTCTTTCTAGTTAATCTGGCCAAAGGTTTATCAATTTTATTTATTTTTTTAAAAAACCAACATTTTGTTTCATTTATTTTCTGAATGATTCTTTTATTTTTAATTTCATTAATCTCGGATTTAATTTTGCTGGGTTTGGGATTAGATTGTTCTTCTTTTTCCATTTCCATAACATGGTTCATGAGTTTGTTGATGCACTCTCTGTTTTTCAAATGTATGCATCTAATATGATAAATTTCCTTCTCAAGACTGCTTTTGCCATATGCCACAGGTTTTGGTAACTTGTATCTTCATGGTTATTATGTTTAAGGAATTTAATGATTTTCTCTTTTATCTCATCCTAAACCCAACTACCATTCAGCAAACAGTTGTTTAATTTCCAAGTCTTTGTGTGGGGATGAATGTTTTTTTTTTGGAGTTGAGTTCTACCTTTATTGCCTTGTGGTCTGAGAAGATACAAAGTATAATTTCTATTCTTTTAATTTTGCTGATGATTGATTTGTATCCTAGGATATGATTGATTTTGGAGTATGTACCATGGGCTGACGAGAAAATAGTATATTCCTTAGCTTTGGGATGGTGTGTTCTGTATATGTCTATTAATCCCATTTGTTCTAGGGTCACATTTAAGTCCTTTGTATCTTTGTTTATTTTCTGTTTAGAGGAACTGTTCAGTTCTGTCAGATGGGTATTAAAGTCCTTGACTATTATGGTGTATGGGATATCATATTGCTGAGACCAATCAAGGTCTGTTTCATAAATCTGGGAGCTTTTAAGTTGAGTGCATAAATACTTAAAATTGAAATGTCTTCTTGTTGTTTTGTTCCTTTGACCAGTGTAAAGGGTCCATCTTTCCCTTTATTAACTTTAGTTGCTTTAAATCTGCTTGTATCTGAAAATAAGATTGCAACTCCTTCTTTCTTCTGATTTCCATTTGCTTGAAGTACTGTTTTCTATTCCTTCTTGATTTGTTCTTCCAGGCTAGTTGTGTCTCCTAGAGACAACATATGGATGGCTTATGCTTTTTTATCCAATCAGCCAGCTTGTGCTTCTTCAGTGGTGAATTCAGTCCATTGACATTTATAGAGAGAATTCATAAGCATGGTGGAGTTCTATTTATCTTATTTTGTGCATGTCTGTTATGTATTTTTATATTTTGTGTCATTGTAGAAGCTAAGTTTTGACCATTAGCTTCTGAGTGTTTAGTTTGATGGTGGTCCATTGTAGTGGTCAGTGTTGAGAAAAGCTCTGAGTATTTCTCATAGAGCAGGTCTTGTGGTGAATTTCTTCAGTGCTTGTATATCTGCCAAAGATTTTATTTCTCCTTCAATTTTGAAGCTTAGTTTAGTGGGATACAGAATTCTGGACCGAAAATTGTTTTAAGAATGTTGAAGGTGAATGACCATTCTCTTCTGGCTTGAAAGGCTTCTGTTGAAAAGTCTACTGTCATCCTAATGGCTCTGCCTCTGTACATCAGTAGGTGCTTACTTCTGGCTGCTTGCATAATTTTTTCTTTCATCTTGACTTTGGCAGGTTCATTGCAGTGTTTCTTAGAGAGACTCTATTTGAGTTGAGATGATCCATGGCTCAATATTCATCTGAACGGAGTGTATCAGGATCTTTGGTAAAACTTGGGAAGTTTTCATTTATGATAGTCTCCCATAGGGGTTCCATTTCTTTAGGATAATCTTCCTTTTCAGGAATTCCTATTATTAATATGTTTGAATGCTTCATGGAGTCTTGTAGTTCTCTAAGTGACACTTCTGCTTTCTCTCTCTTCTTTTCTGCCTCTTTAGCTACATTAGTTAACTTGAAAAATTTGTCCTCCAGCTCTGAGGTTCTTTCTTCTCCATGGTCTAACCTATTTTTCATACTTTCTACTGCATCTTTACATTCCCTGATTGTCTCCTTCATTTCCTTAAGCTCCTCCATATTCTTTCTATATTCTAAACTCCTTCATCCAACTTCTTTTCGTTCTATCTTTTCCGTTTTCTCATTCATTCCTTTTATTGTCTTTATCATCTAAATTTTAAATTCCCTTTCTTTCAAGTCCATTAATTCTTTATAGGTGGAGTCTTCTGCAATTGCTCCCTCATGGTTCCTTGGGGGAGTTTCTCTATTTTGGTTTGTCATGTTGCCTGAATTGTTCTGTTGGTTCCTCCTCATGTGTTCTTTCTTCTTGTTCACCTCCTTGTCCTCGTTTTTCCTTCTCACTGCCTCCTTTGCTTCAAACAGAAGTCCTTGCTCTTGATGGCAATATGTTGCAATATGTCACTTGGACACAAGGTGGTGCTCTGGTTTGTTTTCCGTTTTTTTTTTTTTTTGAGATGGAGAGCACAGCCAGCAACTTCTATGGTTCTCATTTCAAACTTAGTCACCTTCGGTGATTGCCTGAATGTTTCCTCAACACTCAGACCCTGTTGGGTTAGGCTCTTAAACCTTGCAAGAATCCTTCAGGGGAAGGTCTCACAGTGCCCCTGGACTCCAGTTCCCCTGGGGTGCAGGAGTACCTCAGCCTGTCCCAAGAGTGGAGTTTTAATCCTGGCAGGCAGAATTAAGACAGCTGTTCTTTAGGCCCTTACTAAGTCAGACCTTCTCATGACCTTCCCACAATGGCCTCCCCCTAGATGAGGAGATTTTCTCAGTATGGCTGCCTCACAGCCACCAAACCTATGGGAAATCCCCTCCAACTGGCATTCAAACCTGGTCGCTATCCACTATTCCAGTCCGCCCACTCTTCCAAGTTTTCCATTCAGGGTTCAGCTTTCTATAACAACCAAAAGCTCCAGAAAGCCTTCCTCTTGTCCTGGACCTCTATGGGGGCAGACAGCTGATCACCACTGGTAGCAATCACTTGCCTAATTAGTCAGATTTCCACTGCTCTGGATCATATACTGTGTCCAGCTCACCACCTCCTCACTGTGCTCCTTGAGCTATGACTCTGAGTAATGTCCCCACACCAGGTTTTGGCTAGGTTCTCTCTTTTTCCCCAGTTGTTCTAGGGGAAAGAGAGCTCAGGTGAATGAACCTTATGGTCCACCATTTTATCTCAACTTTATCTTTTCAAAGAATGTTTTCCTTCATTGATTCTTTGTATTCTTTTTTGATTGTTTCCGTTTCATTTAGTTCTGCTCTGACTTTTGTTATTTCATTTCTTCTAAAAACTTGGATTTGGTTTTCTCTTCTTTTTCTAGTTCAATAATATGTGACATCAGGTTGTTAATTTCTGATCTTTCTGTCTTTTTTATAGTCAGTTAAGGCTATGAATTTTCTCCTGAGGAAAGCTTTTGCTGAGTCCCATAGATTTGGATAGTTTGTGTCTCTTTATTCATTCAGTTAGAGGAATCTTTGGATTTCCATCCTTATTTCATTATTGATCCAAGCATTGTTCAGTTCAGTGGCAGGCTGTTTAATTTCCATGCTTGTGTAGATTTTGTTTCTCTTAGAATTGACTTCTAGTATTATACCACTATGTATGAGATGATATATGCTATAAATTTGGATTTGAAATTTGAATTTGTTGAGATATGTTGTGTGGCCTAGGATATAATTAATCTTGGAGAATGTCCAACATGTTTATGAGAAGGATGTATATTCATCTGTTTTGGGGTAGAATATTCTGTAAATATATTTAGCTCCATTTGATTTAGAGTATGAATTTGGTCTAGTGTTTATTTATTTTCTGCCTTGATAACCTGTCTCAACCTGAGAATGGGGTTTTAAATTCTCCCAAATTATGATGCCACTACTTATCTCTTTGCTTAGATCTAGTAGAATTTCCTTTATATATCAAGGAGCATCTGTGTTAGAAATTTAGGATTTTTGTGTCTTTTTCTGAGTTACTCCCTTTACTATTATATTATAGTTCTCTTTCCCTTTATTTATCATTGTTGATGTAAAGCCAATTTTATCTGATATGAGAATGGCTACATCCGTTCTCTTTTGGTTTCTGTGTTTGCATGGAATATTTTCTTCCATTCCTTTACCTTGAGTTTGTGGGTGTTCTTGTGGGTTACATGTGTTTCCTGGGAACAGCAGATATCTGGGTTATGTTTTTTCACGCATTTAGCCAGCCTTTGTCTTTTGAGTTGGGCATTGAGCTTGATAACATTGAGTGAAAGAATTGATATGTGGACTGTCATTATGTTCATTGCATTGGGAAGTATTTTACTGCTTTGTTTTCCTTCTTGTGCTATTGTTTCATATCAGCTGTGACCTTTAGCTTTTTGGGTGACTTTATACTGTTGGGTGTCTATTGTGCTCATTCATGTATAATATAGTTCTGAGTGTTTCCTGTAGGACAGGTCTGGTCATGACAAATTCCCTAAGTGTTTGCTTGTCTGGAAAAAACTTCCATTCTCTGCCAGTTGTGAAACTTAGTTTTTCAGGATATAAAGGTCTAGACTGGCGTATGTTCTTCTGAAGAAGACTGATTATGGAGCCTCAATTCCTTCTTGCTTATACAGTCTCTGCTGAGAAGTCTGCATTTAGCTTGATAGGTTTTATTTTGTAGTTTAGTTGTTACTTTCATTTTGCTGTGTTATAATTTCCTCCTTCATTTTGACTTTGGCAAGTTTGATGACTATGTGTTTGAAGATGTCCTATTTGTTATCTTCCTGGTGTTCAAAAATCATCTTGCATCTAGATGTCTCAGTCTCTGGCAATACCAGGGCAGTTCTCATTGATTCCCTCAAATAGATTCTCCATGCCTTGCTGTTTCTTCTTTCCCTCAAGGATACCTGTAATTGGTATCGTATATCTAGGTAATTGCTCAGTCTTTTTAATTCTCTTTTCTGTCTCTTTGAATGACTGAGTTAGCTTGACATCTTTGTCTTCAAGCTCTAATGTTCTTTCATCTCCTTGATTTAGTCTGTTGAATCTCTCTGCTTTGTTTTGAAATTCTTTAAATGTCTCTTTAATTTCTTTAAGTTCTATTATATTCTTTCTTATGTTGTCTAACACTTTAGTGACATTTTCATTGATTTCCTGATTTTTCTTTTTGCTTCCTTTTGCTGGTTTCAACTTTCTCTTCAATTTCATTCATTTTAATTGCCATCATCTGAATTCCATTTCTGTCATTTTGACAATTTCTTGTGGTTGAAGTCCACTAGTTTAGCTGCATTGTAATCCCTTAGGGGTGCTTAACTGTTTTGTTCTTTCATGTTGTCAGGGTTGTTTTGCTAGTTCCTTAACTATCTGAATCCTCTTCTCTCTGCTCAGGGCTAATAGCTTTCCAGGGCATCTGGTCTCCTTCGCTAGGATTTCTCCTACTTAGTTAGAAAAAGGAGAAGTGCTTTTTTCTTTCTACTCTGGTATATTTTTC
This sequence comes from Perodicticus potto, assembly GCA_963574655.1. Taxonomy (NCBI): domain Eukaryota; kingdom Metazoa; phylum Chordata; class Mammalia; order Primates; family Lorisidae; genus Perodicticus; species Perodicticus potto. Next base: position 2,359 of record CAUYRH010042513.1, on the reverse strand, counting down.
AGTAGGGGAGAGGAGGGCACACTAATTGCCTATAGTGCAGATGTTCTATTTAGTTGTGTTCCCCTATGATTACCACAGTTCAAGCTGAAGGTAGATGATCTTTGTGCAGGATGGAAGGTTGTTCCTTAGATGATTGTAGGAAGTTTGAGTTGGTGGCTGGGTGAGACCCTCTCATAGAGTCTGGGCATTGTGGGGAATTGCTTTGGTTATGGTTTCCCCAAGGAGGTGACACTGGCAACTGGGTGAGGCCCTCTTGGTAGTGGCCATGGGTCACTACGCTGTGTGCATTTGTTTGAAGGTGTAATGGTGGCTTGAAGCTAGGGAGTCCCTGGCATAGTGTTGGACCTCAGGACAATTCCACCAGCCCAGTGGCAGCAGTGGAGAATTAAGGGTGGGGTCTTAGAGTCCAAGAACAATGCTGGAATATTGGGGATGATGCATCAGGCCTAACAGGAACTCTGGAGCCACAGGGTTGAGCCTTGGGCTCAGGCATAGGGCCTCAGAACCAGAACTGGGAACCACAGAGTCCTCACTGTGGAGGCAGCTGTGGAGACCTTGGGTCCTAAGTTGTGTAGGCAGGGGCTGGTATCAGTGGCCCAGGGACTATGTAGTTCTTCCCCTCCCCCCATCATGTCCCACTGAAGCAGTGGTCTATAGCTTCCTAGGCATTTCCTCTGCTCTGATCCCACACTCTGGGGGAGGGGTCTCAGTTCCCAGTCACAGGGCACGGTACAGGTGAGTATCTGCTCTGCCCACTTATTCCCTAGCCTGTCAGGGGCACTGCAAATGCTATTGCTGCAAAGCCAAGCCAAAATAGACCTGGTATCATGAACTTGAGAGCTCAGGATAGCATCAGCTGCAGAAACCTGGGGTCAGCAAGCACTAGATCTTTCTAGTGCAGCACTAGTCTAGTTCACTTCTTTCTTGTGCAATGTCTACACAGACTCTGAGTAGCTCCCTGATCACTCCAGAGGTCTGCAAGAGTGGAAGGAGCCCCCTCCCAACTCAGTGCCTGAAGAGGGAGCATGGCACCTCAGAGCTCTAGCCTCCTGCTAATATTCCCCCCTCCATGTATAGATGGCTTCCTACAGATCCCTTTAATCTTGTCAAATGAATTACCCCATTACCTTCTCCTTCACTCTAAATGTCCAGTGTCAATTCTCTGGAGATTTACAATGTTCTTTCAGAGAAGAACTATTCATAGGTAGGCATCCACTTATAACTTTTGATCCTCTCCTTGAGAGCAATTCTCATGGGCTTCTTGTCCAACACCTTCCAGATTCCCCATAAAAAGTCTTGCCATTTTTAAAATGAAAAAATTCACCAGTATGTCTGGAAAACTGAAATTACAATTATCATCAAGATATCACTTCATATAAATCAATCTAACAAAAATCTAAAGGAATATCAGTATTTATTTCTGCTGGGAATACAGAGGAAAAGGGAATTTTAAACATTGTTCTTGGAATGTTTTTTTTTTTTTTTTTTTTTTTTGAGACACAGTCTCACTTTGTCACCCTTGGTTAAGTGCCGTGGCATCACAGTTCATAGCAACCTCAAATTCTTGGGCTTAAGTGATTCTCTTGCCTCAGTCTCCCAAGTAGCTGGGACTACAGGCTCCCACCACAATGCTGGGCTATTTTGTTGTTGTTGTTGTTGCAATTGTCATTGTTGTTTAGTTGGCCTGGGCCAGGTTCAAACCCACCAGCCTCAGTGTATGTGGTCAGCACCATAACCACTGTGCTATGGGTGCTGAGCCATGTTCTTGGAATTTTAATGTCTGGTAGCCTTTGGAGAAAGCAGTCTGGCTATTTCCATTAAAATAAGAATAATAAAAATCTTCACAATTCCTTTGATCCAATGATTCTACCTCTGAGAATTTCTTCCATAAAAATAAAGTTATTACTATATAAAAACAAATATGCAAGGATTATTTTTGCAGTGTTGCTAATAGTGGCAAAAAAACTAGAAATAAAGTGAATACCAATTGATGGTTTACTGGCTGGAAAAATTATGGTGTAACCAACTCAAAAAGGGAAAATCCTTCATAAAAATATAATAATATGATACTACTTAAGTGATCATGTTATTAACTATAGTTAAAAATAATGCATATACAGGAGGACCATGAATAATTTTTGTTTTATAATACCAAGCATATGAATATTTTTTGGTGTGATAAATAGTGATTAAACTACATTTTTAAAAAGAGTTATCACTTCTCTCTACATCCACGCCAGCAGTTTTGAGATTTTGTGATGTGTGCTATTCTCACTGCAGTTAGATGATATCTCAGGGTAGTTTTGATTTGCATTGCTCTGGTAATTAGGGACTATGAGCATTTTTTCACGTGTTTTTT
>CAUYRH010042510.1:0-13705 GCA_963574655.1 Perodicticus potto | reverse complement strand
GGCATAGGAAATGGGGGTTCCACATTTAGTCCCAAGTGTAAAGTGAAGGAGACACCAAGGCACAGGTGTCTCCTCAGCAGTTGTCCAGCCTTTTTGGCTATTGGAGCCTCTGGTGGGCGTTGTAGGTCCCCCTCCTGGCCTGTCATCCAGCCCACTAGCTCTTCAACTGGCTGCCGCAGCACCAACACCGCCAAGGAGGAGGTGGCAGGTCCGCCAAGAAGCCAGATTTTAAACTGAAGAGTTGGTTGTGAAGAAATTAGAGAAAACACAGAATCTTATTAAGTTAATGTCACAATATATGGTGAATATTTTTCCGCTAATTTCTGACTCAAGAAAAAAGTAATCAAGCAATTAGTCGCTACCTAGCATGCTCTGTTTGGTTCTAGAGGCCATTAAATAGAAAAATTAGGTAGTTTTATGTGTATTCTACAAATAAGTAAATTCTACTTATAAATGAGTTTTGCCAAATATTTTACGCATTTCTGGTATTCATACCAGATCTTTTTCATGAGCTCTAAATATTGAAAGTGCAGAAAGTCACTGAAATTGAAAGGATATTTGGAAAGAAGGAAATCCTTTGGTATAAATGACCCAAATACACAGTACTTCATCATGGGGGGAGGGGGAAGACTGGGTTGAAGTATTTTTCTATTGTACTTTGTATTTTGTATTGTTGGGGAAAGCCTATGTCTGAGTGTTATTTCTTTAGCCCAACTTTATCAGGGAAATATTTATAGTAAAATACACAAAAAATACTTTTAAAGAGGCATTTTGATGAAATAAAAACAAATCATCGTAATATAACTTAGCATTTAAAATAAGAAAAAGCAAATCTCTGAGAATGTAAAAAAAAAATTTTAAACATGCCTTTGTTTTTTGGTTTATTTATATAAACCAAAGACATTCAACAGAAAGTCTTAAAAAATTCTTTTTCTCCTTTTTTTCATTTCTTAAGTCTGTTGAAACATTAACTATTAAGTAATTTTGCTCATCTTGAAATACAGTGATTTTTTTCCCTCTAACTATCTCACGACTATGTGTATTGTTTCAGTGATTTCTTTCTGATCTTCGTATTTGTCAAATTGTTACTGCTTTGGAATTTTTATATGCATTTTTTCCCTCTTTTTTTGTCTTAAGGAACTCACTTCCCATGAAAATAATCAGAGCACTGTCAAGACTACCAGGAATATGTGACCTAAATCTTACCCCAATACTTCTCAGAATGATGAGTTTCTTAATGTGTTTGGGCTTTGCCAAGCCATCATACACTTTAAAATGTAGCCATGGTTTTGAGTTTCCAAATATATTTGCATTAAATAAATTCATAATGTTAACTTTTTTAATGAAAAAAAATCTGAATTGGGTCAGAAAGTTTGGCTTTTCCCTGCGTCCTCCAGCTTCATGACGTGTGGCACCATTTCATTATGCAGGACTCAGTGAACAAGAAGCCAGTTGTCATAGCTGTCTGTTTCCTGGTAGTTTACACACCAGAAACTGAAATCTGAGAACAGCACTTGAAGGAAAACAAAGAGCTTTACAGTATTTTTTTTTCTTTTCAGGAAAACACACAGAAGCTAATTTTAGCTTCTTGATCAAATTGACCCAGCCTTTAACCCTGGCAAACGTTACCACAACACACTTCCAATAGACAATAGTTTGCATACCAACATCACACTGGAAACAGATGTGCACACAGAATTGGCCTTTTTTTCCCCCCTCCAAAGACTGAGCCTGCCACTGTATTGAAAGTTGAAATGTGGTCCTTCTTAATTGGAGAAAAACTGGGTCTTCTTTCAGACTACAACTTTCATGACTTCTTAAAAAATTTACTATGTCGCAGTTATGTTTTGACCAGAGTTTCAAAATATCATTCACTAGAGAAACATCTCTTGGCTTCAGCCTGATTTTTATCCTGGAGGAAAAAAAAAGAAATAAATTGTTAGCAGCTGCACTATTCATGAGTGATGGTTACACAGTTTATATATTAAAACGTTTGGAATGCGAACAATCACCTCTTTTACTTTCTCACCAAGTCTCCTATAGTTTATATAAACTGCATTTTTATGACCAAAGAAATGTCAATCTCTCCCTCCTAGTCCCCGCCTGTCCTGGCCTGCAGCAGGCTGTCCCAGTCTGCCATTCACCAGCAGTGGCTCCTGGCACTATGTGAGGCTCATATTGAATGGCATCTCCCAGCTCAAAAGGAGCCAGGAGGGTTTACTCAGTGTAGGATTATTTAGCACAGATCCTACTCAGAACCTCTGGGGAGAGCCATTAACTTCTGAAATGCTAGAGAGTTTTCCCCTTTTCACCAGGAGACAAGAAACAAATGTCTGTGTTCCGTGAGCAATGAGAAGGGATGTTTCCGGTCTCATTTACTATAATCATTGCTTCTCAAGTATCCTTTCACTCTGGCATAGCTGTAATTGGGCATAATATATGTATCGATATAGAGAGTCCATGCATGTAAGACACATGAAGTGGCACTTTCTAAGCATTTCCCATAACTTAAAAAAAAAAAAATCCTGTTTAAAACCTAGTGGCTCTGTGACTACCCTGAAGTCACAAAGAAGTTAACAACATGTCTGAGCTAGAACTACCCAGTGACCAGACACAGAAACCTCTGTGTTGATAAAGCTTACAGGCAGAGAAATCTTAGCTGATAATTCATGTTTATAAGATACAATTTTAGGGGAATGCATGATTTTTTAAACAGCTGCAGGCTTGTTTTTATAAAGCAGTGTATATAATTATATTAATGGTATCAGAATTTTAGAAATTAAATTAACTTATTCTTCACTACATAAATGAGTTGTTACCCCTCTTAAAACATTATTTACTCTTCTAGGTGAATTTTTTACCTTAAGATTTAAATAGAATTTTAGGATTCTGTTTAGAATTATAATGCATTTGCATAGAATTACCTGTTTGAAATTGCTTTACGTAAATAGATCAGAGACTGTAACAGTCAATAATTGTATATTAAATATACCAAAAGCAAAAATTATTCTAAAAATAGGGTACATAAGCAATCATTGGTCAGTTCTCCATACCAAATGTTATTTCTTATATTTGCAAGTTAATAACCAATAGCTACATTTGAACTTTGTGAAGGGAATTTAAACTATTTTCCTGGAATTTTTGTGTGACTGCCAAAGGGGGAAAATTCTCATTGGATTTTGATTGTGAAATCCAACGCTTTGTGTGTGTGTGTGTATGTTTATTACCAAAGGATTCTTTTTTCCACATTGTATTTTTTCATAATAAAGTTCATGCCTCTTCTTTTAGCAACACATGAATAGTAGCTAACTACTCTAAATACTTTTCGTGTATCTAAAATGTATACTAAATGTTTAAGGATTTTAAATTTCTTTAATGTTGAGTCACTGATCTGTAGTTTATAACCTATAACACGGATTAGGAAATATGCAATACGATAAAATAATGGTTATGTTATCAGAGAGCTTTTTATATTAGTACCAGACAGAAAGTTTTATGTGATATACATACCTATTGTTGTGCAGATTGCCAAAATAAATACTCAGAGTTATTAGTAATACTTTTTGCTTAGCATTAAGATTCCTATTTTGTGTTATGCTATTTTGTTTTTTTTAATATTCATTTTTATTATTACAATGGAGCAATGAGATTAACATGTACCCTACCATTCTCTCTCTGCGAGAGACCTAACCCAAAGTACAGATTGTAAATGGAAATGAAGAATTATCTTTCAAGGAGCAGACCTTTTCCACATGAGTTTACTGATGTGACAAGGTACAGCTTGATTCTTTCCACATAAAGTAATGAAATTTGTTGAGTAAGTTCACCTTGAGTATATTAATTAAACACTTGTTAATTGTAGGGTACAACACTAGGGCCTTGCCTGCATTAACTTTTTCTTTTAGTAGCCCTATAAAGTGACATTTGTCCTCGTTTGAGAAGAAATGAAGTGACTTACCCAAGGCCACATAAATGACAAATAGCATGTCTGGGATTTAAATCCAGGCTCCCCACCTAACTCCAAAATGCAAAATGTACCACTTACTTTGGTGACGTAGTGTATGTTTATATATATTACATACATCATAAGTGGTTCTATAAGTATTTTTTTCCCCAGGTAGTCAGCATTCCTCCTCCCATTGGCTCGAAGAAGAAAACTTTTTTTTTCTTTCTTTCTTTCTTTCTTGTTTTTTATTAAATCATAGCTGTGTACATTAATGCAATCATGGGGTGCAATGTGCTGGTTTCATATACAATCCAAAATATTTTCATCAAACTGGTTAACGTAGCCTTCATGGCATTTTCTTAGTTGTTGTGTTAAGACATTTATATTCTGCATTTAGTAAGTTTCACCTGTACCCTTCTAAAATGCTGAAAACTTTTATTTAAAGAAATCTATCAAGTCGTATTAGCTGTGACTTGTCTTGGCTAACATGTTTTAATTTACCAGTTATTTCCCAGAAATATAACAGATACAGGAGATATACAGGGTAGCCATAAAGTTAAATTGCACATGAAATTTATGGCCACCCTGCATCCATTTTTGTAACATTTATACCCATTATCATATTTATACTGTAAACATGCATTCATATGCATTAATATGTATTCAGATGATGTGTTTACATTTTGAGGCTTTTGTATTTTCTATAGATTTATTTTGAGCTGGTGATTATGAAATATGCTTTTAAGACCAACTCTGTGTTTCAGAAAGCTAAATACTGTAGTAGATTCACTTTTTTTTACCTATTTAAGCTTTTTACAGCATTAAAATTTTCCTTTACTTTGTAGTTCTTCTTTAATAAGAGAAAGAAAGAAAGAAAGGGAAAAAAAATAGTTTGTCTTTCAGTTATAATCTCTTTGGTTGTATACCAGGCATGGGTTGCTTTTTCTCCTGTTAATTGGCTTTTACCTCTATCCTGAGGCGTAGCACCTTTGATATGTTGAGAAAGTCAGGGTGAAAAGCAAGCAGGTTGTAGACTCTACAAAGCCAAGGGTGCTCCAGATCCAGTTTCATCAGGAGCTATTTGCCCTTATAAGGACAGAAGCAATTAAATTGTTTGTTCTGCTACAGAGTAAAAGGCCCACTGAGAACTTGTTTGTACTTTTATATGTTTTTATGGTTAATGTTTTCAGTGACCCATGTTATAAAGTAAACCATAAGTACTTCTCTAAGCATGTTATAGTAGTAAAGCAAAACTGTATATTCCTAGATATTTATATCACTTCACTCAAACCCTTGGAGTAAAACTTAAAAAAAAGAAAGATTTCTTCCCAAACATTTCAGTTAGAAATTCAACTTCAGATCCTTGGCAGTCTTATGTATAGGCTTTCTTACATGATTGTTGAATAACATGTTATTATACGTGGGGGAAGAATAGTTCTTTTGTTGGCTGCATTACATTTTGTGGTGAAATTGGAGAAAACAAATCATTAAGGAAGTCTATTTTGGTTCAAGACATTACACACTTATGACGAGTCTTGTTTTTTAACCCGGCCACGTTAAAAGAAAATTCAGACCCATTTGTATTAGAACAGGAAGGCATGTTCTAGATTACAATCAAATCAGTAGCATCTTGTGTGTCTGTGTGCATATGCGTACGAAGGAACATGATGTATTAAATATTTATGTGTAAATACCAGCTTATATTCGTGCTGCTTTTCTTAGGTATGGTCACTGCTAATTTACTAATGGCTAATTTTCTAGATATTGCTTTAGAAGACAGGAAAAATGTATTTTCTTCATGAAAGGTTGAACCCTGATAACCCCACCCAGACCTACTTTCCTCCGGCAGTTTCCCTAGTCTTTCAAAACGCTGTCACCACCCTCCCATTGAAACATCTATCCGAGCTGTGCCTATAGTCAACAGACAAAAAGAAAAACTTCCACAACTTAAAAACCCAAAGCTGTATGTATCCATTTGTTGCACGTTGTGAGCAGAGAAAAAAATATGAAAAAAAAATACACTACACTTTAGATATTGATTAAATAGGTAGAGTTGAACATGGGTTGAAAAGGGTGGAGAAAACTTGTTAACTCTTTTTTATACTTCTATGTTCTTTGATTAATTACAGTGAGAATTATTACTTTATATTAAAGTTATTTAAAATGTAAAATGTTTTACAACATATCATAAATGACCTACAGTCTGCCTTTCTTGATATTAATATCTGTATTTTAAAATAAGGTGCTGTTATTGTACATGAATAAATCTAATGGTGGTATTTCGTGGGGTTCCCTGTGAGGTCATCATCAGAAAATACCTGACCTTTGGAATGAGACAAAATTGGGGTCCAGATATTGCTTAGTCCTTATTTGATGTGATTTAAGACAGCTAAATAAGATCTCTGAACCTGTTACCTTATCTGCCAGTTATAAAAATAGCATTTCAATAATATGGTGCAAGATGAATGCAAATAATTAAAGCTACTAGCACTTAGCAAATCTTCGAAAAATATCACCTGAGATGTTGCCAGGTACATAGTAGGCACTCCTGGATGCTGAGTGAACAGGTAAATGGATGAATGGCTCCTCCTCCCGCCCCACTGCCTACAGCGCCAGATCCCACCACTTGCCTCAGTGTCCTCACTGTGGCACAGTCAGCGATCTTACTCTTCACTTTCCATTGCAAACAGCCAGGACTGTTAACAGTCATAGAGGATCAGAAGTGGGCAATGTAACTGTCTTAAACAAAGACTTTTTTCCCAGCTGAAGTTCTTTCTTTTCATCTTTATTTTGCAAAATTCTGTTAACCTGAGTTTTCTGGTGAACAAAAGCTGGAAGAGTAAAAATAGGACTTGACGGGTGTAAAGCAGGTGGAGGGCCATCAGAAACAGGCGAACCCATCACAGCAAGCTATCTGTGTAGCAAGTCTTGGCCTTCTTACTGGTGCTCCTCTTCATTAAAAAAGAAAGGAAGACAGGCCTGTGTGAATCAGTCTATTTTTAAAATTTCAGTTGGTGCCTATAATCCTAGCACTCCGGGAGGCCAAGGCAGGTGGATTGCTTGAGCTTACAAGAGTTCGAGACCAGCCTGAGCAAAAGCGAGACCCCCATCTCTACTAAAATTAGAAAAACTGAGAGAGGCAAGAGGATAACTTGAGCCCAAGAGTTGGAGGTTGCTCTGAGCTATTACCCCAAGGCACTCTACCCAGGGCAACAGCTTGAGACTCTGCCTCAAAAAAAAAAAAAAATCTCAGTTGGACAACCCTACAGATTCTCACTAATAAAAGATGTTTGAAAAGCATGTGGCCTGTCACAAAGGAGAAAAACAAAAAAATACAGACGATTTTTCGTCTGGTTTTCCCAAGAAGTGGATTATCACATGGCCTTGTTCACCAAGTGGAAAGTTCCTTTTCAGGTCCATATAGGGCTGTTGCCCTTGTCCAGGTACCTAGTCATGTGTGATCAATAAGGCTGGGACCACAAATAGCCTTTGTTTAGAATTAACAGAAAAGTAAAGGCACTGAAATTTTCTGTCATTAACTTTTTTTCTCCAGAATTCAAATTATCTAATGTTACTCTGTGAAACTATTGCTTATTTTACACAGTTGCATATAATTTGTCAGAGTAAGAATGTTACTTATAGGATTGACTGAGATGAGACTCTAAGCTTGCCTCAAACCTAAGGTGAATTGCTCAACATTTTTAGTAGATGAATTACTTTTTTATTGTAGACAACATATGCATTGGCAAAAGAAATATCTTAAATGATTCAGAATACAGAGGATCCCTAGCTTTCTGTGTGAAAAAGATGTACTATGTACATGGGGGATTTAACCTGCAACAAAATTTATTTCATCTTAAAAAGGAATATTTTATAACATAATCATTTGTTTCTTTTAGAGTTATATGATGTTTTATTGCAGGCCTATAGTCTCCAAATGTGACCTTTTTTTTAACATTTGATTGAAGAGGAAAACCTAGTTTTCTTAGTACAAATCTGTTAAATATAGAACTGTTACTATGTATCATTTTTAACTGGAAAGTGAAATATTAGGAAATTTTACAAAATCATGAAACAAATGTTAGTAGTTTAATTGGCTTTGTATAATGAAATTAGGAGACTAAATTATATAAAACAGTTGTTTCATTTAAGTTAATTTTGAATATATATGTATATGTGTGTATATATATTCGGCATGTGAAGATTTAGTATAATAAATGTGAATAGATAATTTTAGGATATCATTAATAAAAATGTATATTACATTCATGTGCTATTTCTTTATAAATGCACAAAAATGCCTTCAAATTAAACCTGTCCATCTTCTACTCCAGAGTTCTTTAAAACTATAACATTAAGTAGCTCTTTAATATTAAGTTATATATTATTCCCACACACAGTTAAATTGTTCTTTTGCCTCATACGGCATAAGACAATGCAGCTTATGTGGTCCCTAAAGGTTCCAAAGGCAACTGCCCTCTTTTTTTCCTCAGGGTACCCTTATTTGGGGTTGAAAACACTGTAAGACTTCTCAGAATGTTCTGATAGTCTTTCTCATCTCAAAATGTACACCTCTTTTAGAAAGAACAAAAATACCCATTGTGGTGAGTGTGGAATGCTTTTTCCCATTGTGGAGACAGTTCCTATCTCTGCTACAGGCAGTCCTGCATCTGAGGAGAATGTAAGCCTCCCCATATTTGCTAGCTAAAAACTTTCTTCTAGCCAAGGTGAATTTAATCAGGCTCTTATCCTAGGATTGACATTCTGATTTGGTTTAAAATTGTGTGGTCAATCTTTGTTTTTCTTATCAACGTGTCAGAATCTGTGGAAATAAAAGGGAAAACACAAAGGACAAATAGGTGCCAGTTTGCTTTTGAGCACTGAACTTCATTTTGATGTACAGCACGGCTACCATAATGCCAGATTTTCACATGTTACTTATATGAACCAATTACATCTTATAATTGTCTCTGTTTCTTCATATGAAACTGAATATTATGGTTTATGTTAAGCAATGTGTGGAATTTATTCTGGAATTTATTTCTTTCCCTAATATTTCAGTTTTCAATTTATAAAACAATAGGATGAACAATTGTGTATTTATTATAATGGATCTATGCTAAGAAAAATCTAAAAGGAGTTTTTGTATTAAATCAAACATGAAGAGCAGAAATTAGTAGAGGTGTCATTACTAAAGGAAAAGCAAGTGCATTGCATCTTGTCTCTTACTTGAAGAGTTTAAGTGTCTCCTGGGAATGTTGTAATCCGTAGAAAGATGTTCTTGATACAACCTCTGGAGCGCTGTCTGTTTTCTCAACCATACATTATTAGCTATCTTGAACTAATTATTCTCCAGGCACTACTTTAGGGATTTTATGATTCCCTTTGTCTCCTGGGACATCATGTAAAGTTTTCACATGAAAAAAGACACCCCCCAAAATCGTACTTTTTCCTCAAATCAGACGAAGAAATGAATGGCTCAGAAATAACAGTTTCTAAAATAACCTCACTTTGGCTATAGAGTTCTGAATTTCCCTTCTCAGCCTTCATGCAAAGAACCCTTGAACTGACTAGCTTTGAAAATATTTTTCTTCTCTCCCAAGATTCTTGAAAACGTATACTGATTCTTAATATCTTGTTGTAGAAGCACATAGTTGCAGAGAATTATCACAGATATAAAGCAAGGAAAGCTCTAACAAAAATAAAATTCTATTCTCACTGTGCCTTGTTTTTGTACTAGAGTCTAATAAATCTGCATCAAACTGAGCCTCTCTTTTTTTCTTTTCAAAAACAGATTTAGAGACTGTCTCCCTCCCAGCAAGACCAAGGGTGTTCTACCCACAGACCTAAACCCGGCTGTGGCTGTGTGTGCACGGGAGGGCTGCAGCCTCTTCAGCCCCTGGCTGGCAGATCCTGATTCAGTCCTTGGGGGCTGAGACCTGGGATCTGTCTGTCCTGCTCTCCTGCCTCTGACCTGTTGCCTTCCTCCTTTGCCTTCTCCTCTCTGCCCCATTCCCACTCCCCTATCTCGTCCTCTCCCCCTTTCCTTCCTCTCTTGTGCTCTTTCTTGTCTCCCTTATATCCTCCTCCTGAATTTCCTAAAAGGTTCTATCGGTGCCAATACTGGGACCATCCAATTTGCCCTACTTTTCTAAATTTACCATTGGTTAGCAGAAAGTTGAGAGCCCTCAGTTAGTAGTCTTTGCATCTGGAAATCAAGTGTTGACCCAGATCTCCCTTCTCCTATGCCCTTCATATCAACTATCAGAAGAACTTGGTGCTCCTTAAACTTCCTCTCAGTCCTGTGTACCTTTGCTGGTGGTTGTTATACTGCCTGCCCTACACAGCCCCTCTCTGACTTGTGAAGTCCTCTTCATTGTACAGCATCCTCAAATTTTTATTTCATGAGCTTTGCTCCAATCCACGTGTTACACTATTCAAAGCCAATTCTTTCCTCCCCTGTACTTCCTTAGCATTATGTGCAGATCTATATTTTAACATTTATCAGATCTTCATTATAATTCTCTTCCTCTACTTGACTGTGATTCCTAGGACAGAAAAAGGAATCATTCCTAGACAGAAGAAGGTATTATTATTCTTGGACATCTAGAATATAGTAGGTGTACAATAAAAACGAATGCCTGAGTTTCTCATTCTAAAATTATGGAAACAGAGCGTTTTAAAATTAGGTGCTTACTTTACAGTAGGTGTGTGTTAGATATCCAAATTTAATTTTATAGACATAGTCCCTACTTTAATGGACCATCAAAGTCCCTCAGAGAATGGCATTGTATCACTGCCAGTGTGTTACTATCATTAAGAATTGAGTGCCTGCGGTATACAGTGAAAGTAAGAGATTGACTTTCTTTTCTCCTTCATGAGGCGCAAAGGTTGTGCCTGTGGATGTCTGAGATGTTTGTTGTAAGGAAGCAAGACTCCACTAAGCCACCCCCTAGCCCCCCACAAAAAAACATTGTGAAGGTCTTTAGTTTTTTATAAAAATTTGGATGATCAAAATATTTTTAGTTATTGTACAAATAAAATTTTATGAATTAATGATATATTAAAATGGAAGACTTCACTCCAATTAAAAGAAGTACTCATTTCTTTCATTTATTGAAGGAGTTTTTAATCACCTCCTCGGGGCAAAGCATCATGGATAGTTGTAACATGAATAAAACTTTAACTGGTAACACTCACATAGTTTGTCAGAGTATCTATTCATGGCAGTTCAAACTTCATAGCGTTATACTGAATATGAAAAAAGACCTCAGAACTATGTTCTTAGATGGTTTCTATGAGAGAGAATATTTCTTTTGAAAAAGGTGAAAGATCTTAAATAATTATTTTGTCATTTCAATCTTTGAGAGAAATGAGAGATTACCTAGCGCAACCTCGTGTTTTGCAATCAGTTAAGTAATCAGGAAACTAAAGAAAATTTTAAAATCTATTCTCTCAATACAGACCAACAAATCAGCAAGGTTCTATTTCATGTTGTCAGAATCTTCCTAAAACTGTTACAAGTCATTTTGCAGATTACTGAAGGAGGAAAAAAAACCCACAGAGAAAAGGGCAAGCTCTTGCATAGTTACCATTGTGAGACAGGTGCCTTCCATTTCCACAGAAAATGCCATAATTGCTGGAAAAATACATTTTTAGTTTCCATGATTGTACTATTTAACAACTAAAAATGTTTAACTTTGATCATTAGTAAATGGTATTCTAATGAAATTAGCCACAGTGATGAATGAATCATCTTTCCGAATGCCCATCTGATCCTGCTATTGGCCTGCTTGCCTGCAGGGTGAAGTTCACCTGCCTCCTGTAGCTGAGGAGGCCCTTGGTGATTCCCACACCTGCGCTCCTCCACGTCTGTTCCCAGACAGATCATGCCTCTTTACCCACCCTGTTCCATATGTCAGGAAAACTCTACTTCTGTTTATTTTCTGCCCCATTTCTTTCCTCTTGTCCTTCCTACCTATCTGCTGCTGAGTTGGATTCCTGTAGTGTACACTACTCCATGCCTGGTGGAGCAGTTTGGTGACAGTGCACAGTGACACACTGTGACAAGTTGATTTAACCAGTTTTCTCTTCTCTGGAATGTGAGCTCCTCCAGGAAGGGCAGGATTGTCCCTTATTAATTTCTGTATGCTGGCCAGGGGCTAGCATACTGCAACATCTCAGTATGGCTTAGTTGCATAAACCATATTTAATAATTAATATTAGTTATTAAAAAATAACCTTCCAAGGTTTACCTCTGTGGCACCTGTTAGTCTACCAATGTTTACCCTTTGAAGTAGTCACATAAGACTGTGGATGTGAGATACATTTCAAGGTTAACCCAAGTTTTGCCTTTTGAAATCACCAGGGGAGAGCTCAATTGTTTTGATACATTGAGCCACCAGTCTATATAAATTCTGCACGAGTGGTTGTTGCATCACTTCCCTTCCATTCTCCTGAATAAAGGAAAGATTCTCTCTTCAGGGTCTTAATCCTGATCTATTCTTAGTATTTTAGAATTCTTTCACTAGCCCACTTCTTTGTCGCTAGTTCTGTAATTTACACATTTGGTTGGCTGGTTCCTGTTACTCGGCCTACAAATCTGTCCTATGTCATCTCCTTTGAGTAATTTATTACCTCCATAAAATGCCATGTAGAAGCACTTTTTTACATTTTTTGAGTAATGGCGAGAAAGAATTGCCCTGGGAATCAAAAATCCAATGAGTCATAGATTATTTTGTTATTTATGACCAGAGTGGTCATTGACAATATTTGGCAATTTTACAGCTATGAACCTAGGCTATTGTGCTTTAGAATGTAATTTATTAAGCAAATAAAACTCTTACTGGTAATGGGTTCTGTTAAATCTGAGGAACCACGTGAGCTCCAGGCTGCTACAGCTGTGGAAGTTTCATAGTAGCCACATACATCTCGGATGTCTGGACACTAATATTTTACACTTACTTCATAGTTTTATTTATTCAGTTGCCTTTATATTCTTGATTGGATTCTGACCAACCTTTTTGGCTTAAGAAGTCATCAGCTTTCAGTATTGAGGGAGGAGCCTGGAAAAAATAAAATGAATTTATGCTGAAAACACATAAATCCCTCTTTCATTAGATAGGACATTTAGTAAATCCAGGCTGTAAAGAAACACCAGATGTGTTTGTGATTTTCCTGATGTAAAATCGTCTTTGAAACGGACAAAGGCAACTACCCAAACTTCGTGAAACATACCCGAGGGAGAGGTACAAGCAGAGATGGTGCGTACAGATACAGACACACACGTGTACAGAGATAGAGGGCAGGCACTAGTGCGAACAAGCCTGCGCGAGCAAGTTAGGATTTTGTTTGTGATGGTGTTCATTTATATCAGTATTTTATAATGTTGCCTTCAGCTTAATAATTAATATAATTCCAGCCATCTTTACCTTTTCAGAGAAAAGAAAAATTTTGAAATTCTGAACAGCTTCGAGTTGATCTTTTTCTAAGTTGTAACATTAGGCAGTAGTATTTTTTAATTTTTTTAGGCTAGAAATGTATCTCCTTTGTTATAATTATTGTATGTATATACCCAACAACATCTAGGATTATAAAAATTCAGTTATGTAGGGGAGGGGGGAGGATGGGTGGAGGGAGGGCAATTAGTGGGATCACACCTACGGTGCATCTTAGTAGGATACTGGTGAAACTTATTAAATGTAGAGTATCAATGTCTTTATATAGTGATTAAGAAAATGCTATGAAGGCTATCTCTCA
>CAUYRH010042508.1:0-20035 GCA_963574655.1 Perodicticus potto | reverse complement strand
GTTGTTTAGGATATTGCATCCTCATTTATAAGTGAAATATGTTTGTAATTTCCCTTTATAACAATATATTTTCTCCAATTTCAATATCGGGTGTATCCAGATCAAGTAGAATGATTTTGAAATATTTCTTCTTTTTCTATTATCTATAAGATTTGACATGATCTGTTTTTTGAAACTCTCTTTTACTTTTAATTATATATTAGTTGCCTATTTTTTGAGACTTTGGAAAAAAAATAAGAAGTTAACTGATGACTTCATACTGAGCCTCAGAGTTAAAGCAAATAATAGACATGCTCTTATTTGACAATGTGAATGTTACTTTCTTGGCATTATTATCATTAATATTGCTTAATATTTCAATTCAATAATCATCTGTTTTCTTTTCTGAATGTATTTATCTTCTTTCATTCTTTACGTTGTTTTTGTTTCTAGTCCTTATCTTAAATATTGTTATTGTCATTAAATTTTAAGCCTTTTAAATTCTGTGAAGGCAAAAAGTGGAATCCTAATAAACACATGTATATGTAAAAATAAAAATTTTTTTTTAAAAAGTTATATAAGCAGTACAAGAGTAGTTGAAGACAACAAAATTTGGCAGATGATGCATGCCTGTGTGTGCTTAATCTCTAACTATCTCTCTGCTGTATGTCTATACTATCTCTAGATATATAGGTTATATATCCTTGAATTCATCACAGGCATTTCTGAAAACCTAATTATTGGAACATTATAAACAAAAATAATGTTGATGCAAATGTGTAGAGATACATATTGTAGGGTCCACCAAACAACCCATATCACACAGCATTAGCTGACAAAGCTAAACTAACAGTAATTTGTAATTTTAAAACAGTATTAGCAGCAATTGAAAATCACAACAAACTGTTGATTTACTAATAACAATGGATCCTTCCTAAAAATTATGGGAAACCTAAAGTGATGTCCATGTGAAGGAGGAGGCTTCATTATTCAAATATTTCAGTACATACTCAAATATTAATTAAGTGCCTACAAGGTGCATCAAGCATTGTTCCGGCATGGGGCTGCAGCAGTGAACAAAACAAATTCCCTCCCCTTACCTACTGCCAAACATGCAATATACAGTGAACTTTTGAGTTTCTAGTAAACTCTGACAAATCTAATTTTGTTTTTACCATTGTAATATGATAGGTCACTATCAAGGAGTCTTGGCCATATATAAATGATGAGCTGTAAAGAACTGTGCCTCATACACACTCAAACAATGTCTTACATTTTGAGTTCAGTTATGGCCCATTAGGAGGGCCATTGTTGCTCTTCATTAGGCCACATATCATATATGAGAAACACTTCTCTAATTATATACTGATATCACATCAAGGAAATGCTGGGATAATTTGATCTTTGACTTCCTGAAACAACAGGTTGTCTTCTCTCTCTCTGTTGGAATACAACCAGCATAGCAGCTTCACTCTCACTGATTTAGTCCTAAAGTGTGAGTAATGGTGAGAGGGTAGTCTGTTCTTCTGTTTACCTAGAAAAAATATTAGAAATTAAGTCTGTTTTCTCTTCAGTTGATTGATTTCAACATATTAGTTCATATCAGTTTTCTTCAGCAAAAAGGCAAGGTCTTGGTCCAAGCAAAGATGGAGGTTAACTTAGTCCTGAGGTCCAAGGTAGATGGGTTTACTGGGTTCCTAATGCACTTCCTCTTCTACTTTTTATTCATCCAGGGCCTTATCTGTTGGCTCTATCTTTAAATCCTAGCTCAAATTAATCTATTTTTTCTATTCAGCCTTCTCATATGTCAAATTCTAATTTTCAAATGAGTTAAAAACATGACTCTTACACAAATAAAGTTAGCACATGTCAAAAATTTACATAACTCATTAATGAGGAAGCCAGCAGGGTGGTGAAGCTGGTTCAAAGGTGAATTTGAGGATCAGAAGTTTACCTAGTCACTCAGAAAAGATATGTTGAAATAAGTTTGCTAAGTTAAAGACAAATCTGGTCAATATTCTTTGAAACAATAAAACTGTAACCTTTGAATATATCTTCTCTGTGGACAAATATTGACATTTGTCCTAGATGAGAATCTCCAAGTTAACATATGTCCTCACAGAGTCTGGGTCTTCACCTGTAGTAAATAGAAAGTAAAGCAAAGATTTAATTATTAGGACATATTGTTAAATAATTTCCCAGTATAACATTGCAAGGACTTACATTTTCCTTATTTCCAAATTTTGAATAATCTTTGCTAATGTCGGGTTTCACTTATTTATTTACTTATAGTTCAAAATATTAAGGGAGTACAAGTGTTTTTATTATATGAACACCTTGTATAATGCTTAAGTCAGGGCCATTGATGTACCTGACACCAGAATAGTGTTCACTATGCCTGACAGTTATTTTTTTTTTCTTTGTCGAGACAACCCCCTCAGTAGAGTACTGTGGCATCACACAGCTCACAGCAACCTCCAACTCCTGAGCTTAGGCGATCCTCTTGCCTCAGCTTCCTGAGTAGCCTGCCACAATGCCCGGCTATTTTTTTGATGCAGTTTGGCTGGGGCCAGGTTTGAACCTGCCACCCTCAGTATCTGAGGCTGGCGCCCTACCCTCAGAGCCACAGAGCCCGCCCAACAGGTATGTTTTTATTCCTGACCCTCCTTACCATCCTTCCCTGTTCTTGGTTTCTCATTCTTATTATATGGTTTCAGGCATGTATGTACCCATGGCTTAGCTCCCACTTATTAGTGAGAAGATAATAGTGTTAAATTTTCCATTCCTGAGATACTACATTTAGGGTAATGGTCTCCAGTTTTGTCCAAGTTGCTGCAAAAGACATTGTTTTATTCCATTTTATGGCTGAGTAGTACTCCATAATATATATACACCACATTTTCTTTACCCACTCATGAATCAATAGGCACTTAGGTTCATTCTAAATCTTTGCAACTATGAATTGTGCTGCAATAAACATTTGAGTGTAGGTGTGTTTTTTTATTAAATTAATTCTTCCCTTTGGGTAGATACCCAGCAGTGGGATTGCTGATCAAATGATAGGACTACATTTATTTCTTTGAGGAATCTCTATACTGTTTTCCATAGAGGTTGAACTAATTTGTAGTTCCATCAGCAATATATAACTGCTCCTTTTGCACTACATCCATGCCAGCATCTATTGGTTTTTGACTTTTTAATAATGGCTATTTATAGGGGTAGGGTGGTATCTCATTAGAGTTTTAATTTACATTTCTCTGATGATTAGTAAGGTTAAGTATTATTTTTATATATTTGTTGACCCTTTGTCTATCCTCTCTCAAAAAACTTCTGTCCATATCTTTTGCCCATTTGATGATTTGTTTGAATTCTTTGTAGATTCTGGATATAAGTCCTTTGTCCGATGTATGGTTTGCCAATATTTTCTCCTATTCTGTATGTTGTCCATTCAGTCTGTTGACTATTTCTTCTGGCATGCAAAAGCCTTTAAGTCCCATTTATTTACTTTTGTTGTTGTTGTGATTGCCTTTGGGGTCTTAGTCATACATTCTTCGCCTAAGCCAATGTCTAAAAGAGTGTTCTTCCAGTATTTTTATAATTTTATGCCTTACATTGAAATCTTTATTCATCTTGAATTAATTTTTGATATGGCGAAAGGTAAAAGTCTTGTTTCATTATCCCTCATGCAGCTAACCCTTTTTCCCAGAATCATTTATTGAATGGGACTTCCTTTCCCCAATGTATGTTGTTGTCTGCTTTATTGAGGATCAGTCAGTAGTAGGTAGATGGTATTATTTCTGGGTTATCTGTTCCATTCCATGGGTCTATGTCTCTACTTTATATTACTACCATGCTATTTTGATTACTATAGCCTTATAGTATAATTTGAAATCAGGTAATGTGATGCCTCAAGATTTGTTCTTTTTGCTTATGATTGCTTTGGCTATGTTGACTGTTTTGGGTTCCAAGTGAAGGTTAGGATTATGTTTTCTAGATCTGTAAAATATGACATTGGTATTTGGAAGGTTCCATTGAATCTGAAAGTCACATTGGGCAGTGGGGAATGTTAACAATGTTGATTTTGCCTATTCATGAGCAAGGTATGTTTTGTATTATAGTTCTCCTTGTAGAGATCTTTCACCTCTTTAATTAAGTACATTCTCAGGTATTTTATTTTTTGTAGCTATTATGAATGGTATTGAGTCCTTGATTTGACCCTTAGTTTCACAGTTATTAGTATATAGAAAGGCTACTAATTTGTGTACATTGATTTTGTAACCTGGAACTTCACTAAATTTACTTATAAAATCCAGGAGTCTTTGGGTGGAATCTTTAGGGTTTTCTAGAGACAAGATCGTATTATCAGCAAACAGGAATAGCTTGACCTCCTTTTTCCCAATGTGGGTGCCCTTCATTTTTTTCTCTTGCCTAATTGCTCTGGCCAGGACTTTCAATACCATATTGAATAGAAGTGGCTTGCTCCAGTTCTTAGGGGGAATGCTTTCAACTTTTCACCCTTCAGTATCATGTTGGCTGTGTGTTTTTCACATATAGCATTTGCAATTTTGAGGTACGTTCCTTCTATACCTACTTTACTGAGCATTTTTATCATGAAAGGATATTTTATTGAATGCCTTTTCCCCAGTTCCACCCAAGATTTTATTGAATGCCTTTTCTGTATCTGTTGAAATGATCATATAGTCTTTGTTTTTGTTTCTGTTTATGTGTCAATCATGATTATTGATTTGCATACATTGAACAATGCTTGTATCCCCATGGTACCAGCTCTTCTTTGTAGATCTGGCAAAATTCAACAGTGAATTCATCTGGTCTGGGGCTTTTTTTGTCGGGGGATTTTTTAATTATTTCTTCAGTCTCACTTCTTATTATTGGTCTGTTCTATTTCTTCCTGATTCAAGCTTATGAGGTTGTATGGTTCCAGAAATGTATCCATTTCTTTTAGATTTTTAGTTTGTTTGTGTAGAGATTTTCATAGTATTCGTGGATGAAATTTTCTATTTCTGCAGTAGTGGTTGGTAATGACTCCTTTAATTTTTAATTGAGGTTATTTGAGTCCTTTCTCTTCTATTTCTGTCTAATTTGACTAGTGGTATACCAATTTTGCTTATCAAAGAACCAACTTTTGTTTCATTAATCCTTTGCCTTTTTTTGGTTTCCATTTTGTTCATTTCTGCTTGGACCTTTGTTATGTCTTCTCTTCTGCTGACTTTGGGTCTGGTTTGTTCTTCTTTTTCTAGTTCCTATAGTTGTGACATTTGGTTCCTAATTTGTAATTTTCTTGCTTATTGATATAAGCATTTAAGGTTATAAATTCCTCTGTTTAGGACTACTCTGTCTGCATTCCATAGATTTTTGGAAGCTTGTGTCATCTTTGACATATAATTCAAACATTTTTTTATTTCCTCATTAACCTAAGGGTCAGGAGCAGATAGCTAAGTTATGATCTTTCTGTCCTTTTTGCAGTTCAACCAAGGCCAAGTTTGAACCCACCACCTTCAGTACATGGGACTGGTGCCCTATTTGCTGAGCCACAGGCACCACTTTCTGTCCTTTTGGTTTAGGCTTTTAAGTCTTTAAATTTTCTCACTGGGTTTGCTTTTGTTGTATCCCTTTGATTTTGAATGCTTTTGTCCCCTTCTTCATTCAGTTCAAGTCAAGGAATCTTGATTTCGTTCTTCATTTCATGATTGACCTAAGGATCATTCAGTAGCAGGTTTTTGGATTTCCATGACTTTGTATAGATTTGATTGCTTCTCTTGGAATTGATTTCTAGTTTTATTCTGCTGTGGTCTAAGAAGATACATGATTTGATTTTTATTTTTGAATTTACTGAGACTTTTTGTAGCCTAAGATATGATCAATGTTGGAAATTGTCCAATGTGCAATGAGAAGAATGTATATTCAGTAGTTTTGGGGTAGAATGTTCTGTAAATGTCTATTAGGCCTATCCATTTTAGAGTCCTTTTTAAGTTCAGTGTTTCTTTATTCATTTTATGCTTCTGTCTTGTTCTTCAGTGAAGTGTTGAAGTCTCCAGCAATTAAGATGCTACTTTTTATTTCTTTGCTTAGAGCTAGAAAAATCTGCTTCATGAAACTGAGTGTCTGGGTTAAGTGCATATACAATGTATATCAGATTGTTATGTCTTCTTGTTGAATTGCTTCTGTTATCATTATATTATGACAATCTCTCTTTGTTTTTACCACTAGTGATTAAAGTCTATTTTATCTGATATAAATATGGCTACACCTGCTCACTTTTGGTTTCCATTTTCATGAAACATTTTTTTCATCCCTTTACCTTTAGGCTATGTGTGTCCTTGTGGTTTAGATGTATTTCTTGGAGACAGGAAATACAGTGCTACATTTTTTCATCTATTCACCCAGTATGTCTTTTAAGTGGGGCATTCAGACAATCCATGTTCAGTATTAGTATTGATATGTAGAATGCTATTCTGTTCATCATTGTGGCTAATACCTTATTGTTTTGTTTTCTCTCTTTTTGCTATTTCTTTATAGGACCTGTGAGCCCAAATTTTGGGTGATTTTATAGGAGTAGGTAAGTATAGTCCTGTTGCGTGTATAATAGTGACAAATTCTGCTAGTGTTTGTCTTTCTGGAAAAGCATTTATTTCTCTATCATTTATGAAACTTAGTTTAGCTATACACAAAATTCTTAGCTGAAAGTTCTTCTGTTTAGGAATATTAAAAATGAGGCCCCAATCCCTTCTGGTTTGTAAGGTTGATGCTGAAAAATCTGGAATTAGCCTAACGGATTTTGCTTTGTAGGTTAGTTGTTGTTTTTACCTTGCAGCTTATACAATTTTCCCTTTCATTTTATATTTGGCCAGGTTGTTGACTATGTGTCTTGGAGATATCCTATTTGCTATAAATCTTCCCAATGTTCAATAACCATCTTGTATCTGAATCTCTGGCAATACCAGAGAAGAGATCTCAATCATGCCCTAAACTAGGTTTTCCATATTTTTGGTTTTTCTTCTCCCTCAAGGATGCATATAATTCACACAGTGGCTCATTTCACATAATCCCATGTTTCTCTGAGTGATTGTTAATTATTTTTTCTGTGTCTTTGACTTACTGGGTTAGTTTGAAAACCTTGTCTTCAAGCTTGGAGATTCTTCTGCTAAGTTGAAGCATTCTGCTGTGTTTTGTAGTTCCATAAATGACTTTCATTTCTTTGATTTCTGTTATATCCTTTCTTATATTCTCTATCTCTTTAGTGAATTTTTCGTATTTTTTATTTGTATCCTGAAATATGTTTTCATTTCTTTTTGTTGGTTTTCAAGTTCCTTTCAATTCCATTCATTGGAATTCCCATTTCCCACATTTTGACAATTGCTTTTTGTTGGGGTCTTTTGCCATGGATAAACTGAGGATCTTTTGGGGGTGTCAAAGTAGCTTATTTTGTGTGTGTGTCATCAGAAATTTTTTGCTGGTTTCCTCTTATCTGAAATGTCTTCACTTAGTTCAGAGGTGAGAGGTTTGCAGTGTACATATTCTCCTTTGCTTAGAACTCCCCTACTTGGTGAGAAGAAGAAGGGATTCCTAGATGGTATTTTTTTGTCTTACTCCAGAGGACTAGTGTTGTAGGAGAAGGGTGGATGCACTGAGAGCCTGTAACACAGTTGTTCTCAGGGGTGGTCTCATCCTCTGTGATTGTCATAGTCTGAGCTGATAATGGGGGATATTCATTTAGATTGGTGATTTGGTCCCCAGATCACTGTGGAAAGCTTGAGCAAAGGGCTGTGCAAGTCTCTTTTCATGCTGGTGCATGGCATGACCTTGGCTAGCACATGTGCAGGATTATGAGCCATCCAAGGACTATGGTCAGCACTGAAACAGGTTACAGGACTTTGATGGGTACATTGCAGGTCCTGGGCCAGTGCTGAGGGATCTTCTTGTGAAATGGCGGTTTTGTCCCTAGGCTACTGTTGGAAGATAGAGCAGGGGGGCTGGGTAAGTTCCTCCCCACTGAGGCAGGTAGTTGCAGTAAGGTTTCCCTGGTCTTCCCACCGTATTGGCAGTGACTGTTTGACAAGGCTATCTAGGTAGTGGCCTCAGTGTCAGGGCTTCAGGAGTTCACTCCATTTAATGTAATGGCAGTAAGTGATAGGGGGAGCTTGTAACTAGTGAGTCAGTAGTGGTGAGCTGGAACACAGGTGAGGCATCATGTGGAGTCATGGGGTCATGGCCTTCTAGTTGGCACACAAGGCCACACAGAATATGGATCTGTGGGGTCATGGAGTTCTACCTAGTGCTTGGGTCAATAGGGGCATGGAGCTCAATCTAGCAGCACATGAGATTGGGGAGCCTGTTCTAATGGTTCATGTGGGGCTACAGGGGCTGAGTTCTGTATATGTGGGGCTTTCTCGTCACCCAGGTTCCACTAAGGCTGCTAATATGGGACCTCTAAATCTCCATTACAGTTTCCTGGTGGAGGATGTGCTCCTGTCATGGGTATGCAAGTGCATCTGCTCTCCTCTCCTTCCTTCCTGGCCAAGCAAAGGGTGATATTCGAGCAACTGTAATGAAACAAATTCCTACATGGACTGGAAACTCAGAGTGGCATCATCTGTGGGAACCTGGGAACCAAGGCCAGCTGGTCCCTGCTGAGCCTGCTTTCTAATACAACTTCACTATACAGTCTCCAAGCAGTTCTCCCATCAGCATGGAGACTCTTGGTGGTGACAGGGGTAAGAGGAGCCCAAAGCTCAAGTTACATTGTCCATGTGGGGAGCATGGAGCCCTGGGGTTCTCTCCTTTATCATTTTGCCACATGTAGGGGTCTCCCCTGGTACCTTCCAGTCTTAGTGAGTGGGAATCCCTATCTCCTTCACTGTCTCCTTAATCCCTATCTCTTTCACTCTGAGTGTCCCCCATTGGTTCTCTGATGATTTAAAATGCTCTTTTCAAGGGGTTCCACCTGTAGATTGGCATCTACTTGCAGTTTTTGTTCCTCTCCTAAAGTGTAGCACGTGCAAGCTGCTTCTAGTCCACCATCTTGGCCCTCTACTTTTCAGGTTTTGCTTTTTTAAAGGGTCAGAATGACCAAATTTCAGAAAGGACCTATGTTATTGTGTCTAATATTTGGTTATTGGCTGTGTTTCAAGTACTCATTTAACACTATGATATCTTTAACTCCTGAGGTTCATCTGTAGAGTATTCTTTCTCAGCCTTACAAAATACAACGGCATAATCTGTATGTGTGTATGTGTGTGCACGCATACGTGCATTTTTACCTTCCCACAGAAAGAACAATATATGAAATGGATTTTTCTTGTGCTAACATTATTGGGTCCAGGTCCCCTGCCTTCCAGCTAAAATTGCATCCTCCTGAATAATCTGCTAGATAAGAATGTAAGCTTTGGCCTTAGACAGCTCTGAGTAATAATCCTGGCTCCTTTATTAACAATGTCCTCTAGCAAGTTAGTTAACCTTTCTGCAGCTCAGTTTCTGCGTCTATAAACTAGAGAAACAATGCCTAAACTGTAGGGCTGATGTGAAGATTATGTCTCAAGAGCTTATAATAATTCTGGCACATAGTAAAGGAATATAGTAAATATTAGCCATTCCTTCGTCATAACTTTACAAAACCCCTACCACACAGAAAAATAGCATTATTGGAATCTTTGAAATTAAAAAAGTACATTCTAGATGAATGATCAGAGTAGAGTCACTACAACAATCACATTGTTACTCTTAGTCCATGTTTGGCAAATTTTAAGTGTGACCTGTGTTTTGTTCTGGTGCTTTATTAACTTTGCTCTTAAATTTCATTGACTAATTCTACAGCTTTTCCAGGGGTCTAGTTCTATAAACTGAATTTGCTTTGCTTACATCAACCTCTCTAAATGCACTAGAATCTCATGGTTGCATGTGCTTATCACACTTATCCCTGCTGTTAGTGTATCCCGACTCTCCTTGCCTTAGAGACAGCACTAGGAGACGGGCAGGGCACTCTAAGATGTGCCTGAGAAAAATCAAGTGAGCTCCTCATGTTTTATTCTTAATGCCAAACTATCTAGTTGTTTTCTGTGTATGTCTTGAGAGGTCTCCCTAAATTAGGCCCAGGGGCCCCCTGCTCAAATTTACTATTTATTGAATAATTTTAGGTAAAGAAGTATAACTTCAAATAGCAGTTAGAGGAGACTCTCACTTAACTTCAACCTGCCCATGAGAGAGTTTATTTCCTAGGAAAGGTCTATGTCTGAATCAAGATTTAATTTCATAACTTTAAATTCATTTTTCCACAATAGATGTTAACCCTTACTTGTAGCCTGCCCCAGGGATGAAAAAACCATAGAAGCTAATATTCTAGCAAGGTATACAGTCAATAAAATCAGTTAAAAATGTATAAAGAAATTCGCTATACTCTGAATTGTTTCATTAACAAGGTTGGGCACTGCAGGAAAGGTAGGGAACTATTCCTTGTAGCCTGAGATGAGATTTACCCAGCTCACCTGTCACCTGGTTGGTGAACTGCCTTCTGAGAAATCATTAGAAAAGGGAAAAATAAAAGTAAGGAAAAAATTCATTATTTATTTTATAAGTGCAGTGGGTGCTGCACTATTTTTTTCCTCTATAAAATTTTGTTATTGTTTCAATGAGATAAAGGGCTACATAAAACACCACACGAGAATGAGGAGTTACAATTACTTCTACAAATTAATATGAAGATTGCAGAGTTGAGATGTGCAACTGTGCATTTTCACTGATGCTGCTGGCACGTTCTCTTGGAAGCTGCAATGGCTACGACACACATGTCAGCACACATAGCCCATAAACAAGGAAGGCCTGCTTCAGAGTGGGGTTGAGGGAATTGCTGCCTCACTTGAGTGCTTTGAGAGGCCAAGATCAAAAGCATTTTTAAGCATATCATATAATTATCATCATTAAGAAGCATGAGGCGAAGAGTCCTAAACTCCCAAATTTTCAAAGCAACAAAAGCAACACAGCTTTAATGGGACTTTGAAGTCAGATGAATCTCCAGGTATTTTCATTATAGAAACTCACAACTAATTAAGGAAAACCCTATCTGGGCCAGTGTTTAATTATGTTTGCTTGTCCGCCTGTGTCATGTACCATGTTCTGAAAGTAGAAGGGTGTCAATTGGATTGTACCAAAAGACTGTACTGGGACCAACCAACAGCATTCATTTTGAACAAAGCATGGCATAGCAAGGTTTCGATCTTTTTTGTCTAAATAAATAAGTTCTTAGTAAGCATTATTTTCTTAGTAGTCTACATAGCCTAAAGTCTAGCTAGAAATTTCTCTGCAAATACAGCACCTATTTTATATTATAAGGCAACATATTGAACCACCTACATAGAAAGATGCTGGAAAAATTCTGTCTGGTAATAAAATAAAGACAAATGGCACCAAATGTATCACCAGGAGAGAGTGTTTGATATAGAAGTCTCACCAGAACTGCTAACTAGTGACCTGAGAGCCAGATCTTACCTGAAGACTTTTTTTTTTTTGCAGTTTTTGACCGGGGCTGGTTTTGAACCTGCCACCTCCAGCATATGGGGTCCACGTCCTACTCCTTTGAGCCACGGGCGCCACCCCGAAGACATTTTCTTCCCCCTTTGGCACATATAAAATGGCACACATTGTGATTTTTCTCAAAATTTATAATCATGGACAGCATTTAAAAACTAGGAAATATCCCATAATATCTGGATTTCTAACAAGTCTTGAAAACTTGAAAGGCCTGAAAACACAAGACTCCCTTGGCAACCACGGGCCAGTTTTGTAAGGAGAGAGGTTGGCCAATTTCCCCCAAACCTAGTCATGATGAATGGATAAGCAAAATGTGGTACATCCATACAATGTATAGTCAGCCATAAAAAGAAGTACTGAAACATACTGCAACTTGGATGAACCTTGAAACATTACACTATGTGAAAGCTGACAAACACAAATGGCCACATATTGTATGATTCCATTTATATAAAATACGCAATTAGGCAAATCCATGAAGACAAAATTCAGAATTTTGGTTGCCAGGGCTAAGAGAAGGGGGGAAATAGGAGTGACTGCTTAGTGAGTATGGGGTTTTCTTTTGGCGTGACAAGAATGTTCTGAAACTAGGTAGTGGTGGTGATTGCACAACATTACGAATGTATATAGTAGCACTGAGTTGTACGCTTCAAATGGTTAAAATGAAAAGCATTTGTTATCTGTCTTTTATCTTAATTTTTGAAAAAGCAAATCACAAACTTCTTGCCCCTGTCCTGCTAGAGTACTGAGAAGTGGTTGACAGGCAGAGCTGCACGCCCTACCTGGCAGCTCGCCCCCTGCTGGTGTCAGTGGGTGGAGGGGGGGACATAGCACTTGCTGGCTGCTCCCGAGCCCCTAGCTGCTCTGGCTGTAGGGTAGCAAAAATTGCAACAAACATCTCACTGTGCTACCAGGTCCTACGCTTTTGCTTCCAGCATACTCCCATCAGTACTTATAGGTGAGTGATTTCTGAGGAAAAAGCCACTTCATAATACAGGGCTTCCCTAAGACCCTCATAGAGTATTATTTGTGGAAGATATCTTGAATTTATTCCTTTAGGCCCGCTGCTGGAAAGGATCACATAGTCTATGTCCCCATCTGTACTAGAGCCAGGGTTATGTGATCTGTGCTGATGTATGAGTTAGAACCAGCCCCCAAATGATGAATGAAACTACAATAAAGTATCATTTACTAAGCATTTAATATGTGCCTCACAGTGTTCTAGGTACTTCCACGTATTTACTCATTTAATATTCAGAACAACCCTGAGAGGTGGTTTTACAGATGAGACAGTTAAGGCCCAGTCCTTCAGTCACATGCCAATGCCCTTTAGCTGCCCAGTTCAGAGGCTGAGAGGCAAACTCAGAGAGCCTGTCTCCAGGACTCTAAATACCATGTTCTTTGGCTACCCCTGCAGAAGAAAGTCTACAGGTCTCACCAGATAGTCTTTGAATTTCTCCTGGGGAGGTAAGAGGAGCCATAGGGGGACCTCAGGTGGCTGGCAGTGAGACTGAAGGGTGGACACCCCTTCCCCAGAATACCTACTCCCATGGCAATGTCCCCTGGGTTGGGGGCTTTTGCTTTGACAGTGGCATTCCCCTGGACCAGAAGTCTTGGCATGTCCTCCAACTTCAATGTGTCTTGGCTACCCTGTAAGGTGCAGTCTGCACATCTGGGAGAAAACCACATCTCTGCAGCCCTGTATCCTGGTATCACCAGCAGAGTGAATTTACAAGAACCTGTATTATAGCCATCAGAACAAGACTTGTGAAGAAGGTATTAGGAACACATCCTGTAATGCTGTATTCTTCCCTTTCCCAGCCCATTATTTCCATTATTTATAAAGGGACTTTTCAAAACAGAAAAATGATTTTGTCACACTGTGTTTCTTTCAGTGGTTTCCCGTCCCATAAACATCACCAGTCTAATCAGCCCTCAAGCTCCACTGACTTACCCCTAAAGACTCTGAACATCCTCCTCCTTCTACTTTCCCACCCCATTCCTGTTTCCTACCACGCTAAGTGGCCCTGTCAATGTCCACACATACCTACACCCTCCAAAGAGCATCCATTCCGGGTGCAGCACTGTGCTAGGCCCTGGGATACCACAGAACACAGTCCCTTCTGACGGAAGGATAGCCTGGCAGAAAAGAAAGACCCAGAGACAAAAATACAGCACATAAAGGGCACTATGGAAAGAAAGAGGAGGTACTCTCTAGAGAAGAAAGAGAGGGGCCCTGCCTGCAGATCAGAGAGGGCATTGCATGGGAAGTGGCTCTTCAGCTACATCCTAATCATTTACCTGTGATATTCATTAAAAACACAAAGCACCTAAAGTTTGAAAAACTCCTTTCTTCTTCTAAAATTATTTCAAATACTCAGAGTGCACTAAGTACAACTTGCCAGCACTGCTTAATATTTCTGAGGCTATTTTTATTTTATTTCATTTTACTTCATTTTTTGTTTTTGTTTTTTTTTTTTTTTAATTTGCCTGCAGGCTTGGGAATCAGAGAAGCTTGATCTGAATCTCTTTTCTTCCATTTATTAACCCTGTTTCTTGAACAAATTACCCAATTCCCATGAGCCTCAGTGTGCTCATCTGTATAACAGATGTGATGATATCTACCTCACCTGGTTGTCTTGATTTAATAAGATAATGTAAATAATGGGCTAACCATGAGGCTGGACAGGTATCAGGGCACCACAGGTGGTAGGTGCTATTTTTACCATTAAGACTTTTCCAAATAGGGGCTGGGGCACAAATCCTATTTTTAACTACAACTTTGGGAGGATATAATCCTATCCTATCACTATAACAATTACAAGATCTTATGAAAATAATTTCCTTTGTTTATACTCTGGACACTTAGAAATGAATGCATTCTTTTCTAATACATTGCTAAGTGATTCAGCTGATTTTTAAAAGCTGCCTTCTAGAGCCTATGCAGAGTGTGCCCTTATTAAATATTCCATTGTACCTTCATTTTCAGCTATACCAACCAACCCATCATAATAAATTTATATCATAATATGATGCCACAAAAAAATCACCCAGAGGAATAGTCTATGACCACTAAACAGTTCTAACCTTCAAAGAAAAGAGAGAAAAATAAAAACAATAATAAACAAATTTCAAAAACCCAAAACATATCTATATGATGCTATTTTAGGGCCAACCCTAGCAAAGCACTTAATTTGAGTTTAAGGAAAATGAGTAAATAAACAATGTGTAGAAAGCTGAGAATGTCAGCCATTTAAGGTTTGCAAGGGATGTCAGGGCTGCATGGTTTTGCAAAGAAACATCTGTCAGATCTTGTGAAACCACCAGGGTTCCCAGGATTCACTTGTTTAATGTTGGAAGAGACTATAGAGTCAAAAGCCCCTAGGCAAATTGAGCTGGGCTGGTTGCCCTTGGGGAAAGCAAGAACTTAGCTGAATACCTGATGCCATTTTGATGCCACCTAACAGAACTTCTTGATACTAATGAGACCCCACTATTTCAGAGCAGTTACATTAATTGGCATTAATCAAAAAGTCTTCTGGAAAGTTCACCCATTCTTTTTAGGTTGTCACTCAGAGACTTCTATGTTTGAGGGCCCATCTGACAACTAGCAAATGCATAGCTTTCAGAGTCTTGAGGCCTCTTGGAAGTAGAGCAAATTCCTGGTCACCTTTGTGTCATGTAGCTAATCTTCCTATGGTGCAATCTGGTATTTCCATTGTCTGTGTTAGAAACTGAAGCATAGAACCCCAAACATTGCTTTTTATGCTTGATTGCCTTGGAAATTTTCATGGTGAAGATGTCCATATGCTAACAGTTCTTTCAACCACTCCAACTGAGCTGCTGAATCAACTCAGGCCAAAGGAAACAATTCTTCACCCTAGACAAGGCCCCATGTTACTGTCTGCCCTGGTCTGTGTGCTAATTCCAAAGGTTATTGGAAACCAAACAGCACAATGGGCCAATTTCACAGATCATTATCTAAGGGCTAGTAGAATCTCAAGTATTTAGTGTGGGTAAGGATACAAACCTTGTATGTGTATCTAAATTTGACAAAGTTACTGACATTGGGAGTTGAGTTTTGGTCAGAATTATCTGAAGGGAAATAAGAGCTGGGCTTTGCTAAATAACATCACTGTGGCAGTAATTAGGATAGCTTTGCTGTTTGCTTAGGAATTTTCCAAGGCCTGTGTGAAGGTAGGAACATGATTTTGCAGGGTCCCTGCCAGCTCTGTGATTTTATGAGTCTACGATCAGGCAGAATAACATGCATACATGATTTCTAATCATTCCTGTTCGGCTAGGCCAAAGTAAAGAGCTCTTTTTCCTGTTGGTTTCCTCCACACATTTTGGACTAAGACAGAGCAGGCCATGGCAGCTGTGCAGACGGAGGCTGACTGAGAGGTTAAGAAGTGACTAGGCTCTGCATAACTGAGCCTTAAAGAACGGTACATTTCTTTCACATTCTGAGAGGTGCGAGGGTTCCTATTTCACCCTGGCTGGTCTATCTATATTCAGCCATGATCAGGGGAAGGGGAGCCTTCAGCTAAGTTAGAAACCCACTTGGACCCCATGGGATTAGAGTTTAGCTCTTTTAAGACAACATTTTGATGAGTTGTGTGTAAATGAATCAGAAACATGTGGATTCAATTTCCCTTGAAGTGTACGTGGGTTTAAAAATTAAGGGGGAAAAGTGTGTGGAGCTTGGGCATGTACTAAAGGCAAGATATTTAAAAAATAATGTAAAAAGCTTAGCAGGACCAAAAGCACGCCATCCTTCTTCAAGTGAAGCCATTGCGGCAGGCAAACAAGGAGCCCTGTGACTCTGCAGTTAACAAATATGCAAGGGGCCTGGCCATCCAAGGCTGGCTGCTGTCCTGCCTGCAGCCTCCTGCCATGTCCTGGGACCTTGTGGACAGCCCCTAGCAAATGAAAAGCAGACATCATTCACCAGGGAGACCAAATCATATCTGGACGAAAATTAAATTGCCAGGCAAATGGAACAGATTTTCAAACAAGGTACTTGCACTTTCTTTTCAGTTAATTTAATTTTGTGTGGAGGACAGTCTGCAGACTGAGATATTAACTGAAGCTGAGGAATATAAATCATTAATTCTGCCTTCTGAACCCCAAGGGTTCTCAGGGCCAGAGGCCATGAGCATCCTGGAAGGAGATTGATGCTTCTGGACTAGAATTGTGTCAGGGGAGAGCCCAGGCTTTCAAACTCATTCATTTGTGAAACATTTACTGAGCACCTACCGTGTACCAGGCACTGTGCTTAGAACCAGAAATATAAAAATACATGAGAAATCATTGCTACCCTCAAGGAGCTTTCAGTTTCTAACAGAAGGGGAAAGATGCACATGCAAATTCCCTCAGCTGCACCATCTGGGTATTAAGATAAAAAGAAATACAATGAGTGTAACAAAGGAAGGGGACGCTCAAATCTACCTTGGCAACAGAGGGATGAGGGAAAGAAATGATTGTAATCATCTCCCATCCACCCTGTTGGCAAAGGAGAGTTTCTGCTCTGAGGCTCTGATGATGGTTGAACACACGGTTCCTGGCACTGGACAGGTGAGAATAACAGCAGTTTCATAGTCACAGGTAGCCCAGGGGAGGACACCACATGCCACGAGGAGTGGCACATGACTTATGCTCCAAGTAAAGTGAACCCCTGGAACTATGAGAGGCTTTGTAGTACCAGGAGGGCAAGGTTCCCCTGATTCACACAGGAGGATGTGGCTGGTTTGTCTGGATATTCTGGTGCTGGCAGGGAATTGAAACCCACTAGTCAAGGATAAGCAGATACTGCATTTGATTTCCTTGATGAGGTAGGTTGTTTGGCTAGAGGACCTTATTTGCAGGAGCTGAGTAGGTCAGGGACTTGGGTTAGGCCATTTGAAGCCAGCCCAATCTCAGCAGATGCAAGGCAGCATGTAATACTGAACATTAATTTTAGGTCTTACATTACACTGACACTTGAGACGAATTTTGAAAAGTAAGTGAGAGAGAGTTCACTATATGTCTGAGCAAGGATATGTTGGCCAAACAGAAGAATAAAATGAAAAAGAGCAAGAGCCCACAGGCACAAAGGGGCCTGGAAAGTTAGTAAAATATTTTGGGAAAAAAAATTAACAATTTCTTTTCATAGATTTCCAAAAAAAGAAACCACAATCTGCCTTTAAAATATTTAAATAAAGAAGAGGAGACATTAATACAGAGTGGCACCAGCCAATGGAAATACAGTGTGAGTCAGAAATGTGAGCCACTTAGGTCGTGTTAAGCTTTCTAGTAGCTACATTTAAAATACATGGAAAGAAATAGGTGAAATTAATTTTAATGACATACCTTATTTAACCCAATCTATCCAAATTATTACTACTTGAATATGTAACAACAGTATAAAAATATTAACAAGATATTTACCTTCTCTTTTTATATCAACTCTTTGAAATCCAATATACATTTTTATACAGTTCCAGCACACCTAAGTTTGGACTCGCTGCACACTTAAAGTGCTCAGTGCCCACATTTAGCTGATGGCTACCACATCGGGCAGTGCAGGTTTACAGCATCTTGAATCCACTTAAATTTCAAAAAAAATGCTGTGAAGTTCTTTTCATCTGTAACTCAGCTGTGAAAATAGCAAGCTCTTGCAGTGGGAAAGTGTACATTTTTAGATGATGGCTGGAAAATACCTGACATTTGTATTTTCACCAACACCAAACTTTTTTACTGTAACGATGGCAGATAGTCCTCATAGATCTCAAGACACGTTCCCACTAAGTCTGCAGGCAGCTTTTGGAAAAGGACGGAAAGTGGTACATAGAGGACAAAAACTGTCCCTCTCCTAGATATATACACGCTGCACTAAGACTACAGTGGAGAAACAAATCTTCAGTCTCCATCCAGAACCAAGCTATAAACACATGATCTTAGGACACTAGAAATACAATGCAAAAGGGGGCTATTGAGAATAGGTTAAAAAAAAAAGCCTCTTCAATCAATATCATTTATTAGATCTTCTAGAAGACAATTGTAAATTGGCCACTTGACCAAATTGTTACATATTATATACCAAAGTTGAACTCTACCATTGAACAGACCTTATTTGTTGTTAAACATTCCACATACTATAACCTACTTATACTGAGTTCTACGGAAAGTAAATGCTACTATAATAAATATACTGAGACAGCAATCCAATGATTCTCACACACACACACAGTTGCTGTACTTAAAAAATATATGGTGTCCTTTTGAGGGCAGGACACAATTATAAGAGGGACCTTATCTAACAAATGCAATCAATGTAACCTGGTTCTTTGTACTCTCAGTGAATCCCCAACAATAAAAATATATGTATATACACTGTATTTGGTAGGCTTATGTTAATTGGAAAATAAATGTCTTAACATAAGAACTAAGTAAACAAGATGAGGTATATATTAACCAGTGTGATGTAAGCATTCCTAATTCTATACGTAATCAGCACATTGTACCCCATAAATGCATTAATGTATGCATGATCTATGTGTTTGTGATTTAATAAAAAATAAAAAAATATTAA
The DNA here is from genome assembly GCA_963574655.1 of Perodicticus potto. Lineage (NCBI taxonomy): Eukaryota > Metazoa > Chordata > Mammalia > Primates > Lorisidae > Perodicticus > Perodicticus potto. The sequence goes on along the minus strand of CAUYRH010042508.1, from coordinate 942 downwards.
GTCAGCATAGTTTTGCCAAGTTCAAATTCTTTGGTTAAGAGATAAGTTTTATTTTGATCTTCTTTTTTTTTTTTTTATTGTTGGGGATTCATTGAGGGTACAAGAAACCATGTTATACTGATTGCATTTGTTGGGTAAAGTTGTTCTTACAATCATGTTTTGCCCCTGAAAGGTGTGGCACACACCAAGACCCCACCCCGCCTCTCCTTCCCTCTCTCTGCTCTTCCTTTCCCTACTCCTCCCTCATTTTTTCTCTCTCTGCTCTCCCCTTCCCTCACCCCCACCATGTCATTAATTATCATTAATTGTCCTCATATCAAAATAGAGTACATGGGATTCATGCTTATCCATTCTTGTGATGCTTTACTGAGAATAATGTGTTCCACTTCCATCCAGGTTAATACAATGGATGTAAAGTCTCCATTTTTTTAATGGCTGAATAGTATTCCATAGTGTACATATACCACAGCTTGTTAATACATTCCTGTGTTGGTAGGCATTTAGGCTGTTTCCACATTTTGGCAATTGTGAATTGAGCTGCAATAAACAGTCTAGTGGAAGTGTCCTTATGATTAAAGGATTTTTTTCCTTCTGGGTAGATGCCCAGTAATGGGATTGCAGGATCAAACAGGAGGTCTAGCTTGGGTTCTTTGAGATTTCTCCATACTTCCTTCCAAAAAGGTTGTATCAGTTTGCAGTCCCATCAGCAGTGTAAAAGTGTTCCCTTCTCTCCACATCCACGCCAGCACCTGCAGTTTTGAGATTTTGTGATGTGGGTCATTCTCACTGGAGTTAAATGGTATCTCAGGGTGGTTTTGATTTGCATTTCTCTAATAATTAGGGATGATGAGCATTTTTTCATATGTTTGTTAGCCATTCATCTGTCTTCTTTAGAGAAGGTTCTATTCATGTCTCTTGCCCACTGATATATGGGATTGTTGG
>CAUYRH010042507.1:0-22379 GCA_963574655.1 Perodicticus potto | reverse complement strand
AAATGTAATCATGGGGTACAATGTGTTGGTTTTATATACAATCTGAAATATTTTCATTGAACTGGTTGACATAGCATTCATGGCATTTTCTTAGTTATTGTGTACAGACATTTATATTCTACATTTAGTAAGTTTCACCTGTACCCTTCTAAGATGTACCGTGGGATGTCTTTTGAGGATAGAAGTTCTTATTTTTTATGTAGTTGTATTTACCAATCCTTCCACTTACAATCTGCCTATTTTCTGGCTTCTTTAAGAAGTAACTTTATATCTGCATTATAAAAATATGGCTGTGAATTGCTTCTAAAATTTTGCCTTTCACATTTGTGTGCTTAATTCATCAGGGATTCATTTGCATGTATGGTTGAAGAAATGTGATGTCTTCTAGTCAAATCCCATGGTATTACTCTTCTTCTTAATTAGTATTTGTAATGATTGAAACTTTGTGATGGTCCAAATATGCATTTTAAAATCAGTTTCTTAGGCTTTGCATGCCACACACACAAAGAGTTGGAATTTTGATTGAAATTGAATTTATAGATGAGTTTCTGATCAAATAACATTTTTGCAATATTGGTAATCCAAGTTCAATCCATTAATATAGTATTTCCTTCCTCTTATTATACTATTCTTTCAGGTCTTTTAATAAAATGTTATTTTTAATAATTTTACCAGAGACCATACATATGATTTTTATACTGTAAATGATACTTTAAAAAAATTATTTTCTAGATTTTGTTGCTGATGAATAGAAATTCAAACAATTGTTATGCCCTTACTTTATTCATCAATCTTGCTAATCATGTCAGTCATAATACCTTATTAGAAGATTCTTTTTTGTTTTGTACAAAGAAATTCATGTCATTTAAAGACTCATTGTGATTCTTAATTTCTAGTCCTTATGCTTTTATTTATTTTTTCTTGCCTTATTACATTAGCTAGAAACCTGAAAGCAAGAATGAATAGAAATGATAACAGGCATCTTGTCTCTCTTTAGCATTATTCAATTCATCCAAGTAACAAAAACACTTGCATTCCCTTAATATTTTCAAAAAATATATAATACAAAACAAATTGTATAATGGACATCTTTATCTTTATTTTTTTGTAAACTCAAGGGAAATATTTCAATTTTTCACATGAATCAGAAGGGCTCCCATTATTTGCATTAGACCTTAACATCATGTTAAGCCTGTAAGAAATTGGATAAATCACTGGAGGTCAGGGAGAGGATGCCAACCTAAGGGTGTGTCTCTGCCACAAAGTATACTAGGAGCTTAAATTAAAATTATTTTTCATTATGTAAAAATAAAGTGTTATACCTTGCATGTCTAAGTTTATAGACTGAAATACATGCCTACTACACAGTGAATAGATATAAGAAAAGATACTCCAATGAAGAAAGCATCATTAGAATTTCATGTGTACACATTCTCTGGCTTACTCAGTGGATAGTCTCCTCAGAAATTTCATTGTGAAAATTGATTCCCCCTGTTTGAGAGCAATAAAATACATTGACTAATGGATTAGTCTTTGCAGAATTTCCTGGAGGAAGAAAAGATGGTGGCATGTTTGAAGGGCCACTTAACTGTCCTTATAAGTGTATGAGGAACTTTGTGTGCTCCTTTGTTAATACTTTACAGGTATATGTAAATGATGGAAAGTATATGGGACAGTCATTATGTCCAGCTGTCTCGTTCTAAAGGAAATTAAAGTCTTGTAAATCTCACTCTTTATAACAACTAAATTCCACAATAAAGAAAAATAGAATTTTCAGTGTTGAGCCTTGCATAAGGAAGGCTTTCTATACAGTAGACTTTCTTCCACTGGCAATCCACTTGAAGAATTTAAAAGTCAACCACAAGACATGATAAATCAAGGACCACTTCCAGCACACACCTCCCCCACACACCTATCACAATAGAAGTAGGCTAAGCCCCTGGGGCAGCCTGGAATATGAGTAAACTAACAGATGAAAGAGATGGATAACTTACAAAATCTGGGGGAGAAGTGAAAAACATTATACAGAAACCACTGGTAACAGGAGAAGACATGCGAACATGGCATTTTATTTATAGACACATCATTTATAAATAAGTGCTCAGAGATGAGACATGGAATACTCTTTATTAATAGCCACAAACTAAGTGCTAGAAACACAGGTTTAATCAGGGAGGAGGGCTGTGGGGAGCTGTATGAGACTATAATTGAGAGATTATAAAGTTAGAAATATGGCAATGCCTGTGGCTCAAAGGAGTAGGGTGCTGGCCCCATACACCGGAGGTAGCGGGTTCAAACCTGGCCCCAGCCAAAAACTGCAAGAAAAAAAAAAAAATCAGCCTACAGAACACATCATAATGCGCAGCATTCATGCATCAGGGGAAGAGGAACCTGGGCTTTGTCGTAGGCACAAATGTGTAAAACATGCAGAAATTTTACATCATTTTTAGAGATTCTTTTTTTTCCTCCAAGAGTTCCAAGTCCATTATGTGCAGACCATGCTTAATTGGAGCTTTGGGGAGTAGGTTAATAGTAAACATTGTGAAGTCCTCAGAGCACATGAATCCTTCTTTTTGATGCAGAACCTGAGTAATATGCTTAATGACAACCTGAGCAGGGAAAAAGACAGGCCATAATTATACTTTGTCAAGTCATCGCCTCCTGGCCTGCCTATGTGTCTCCACGGTCCTATGACGAGAGGTAACAGAGAAGGGAAGACAGGAAAACAGAGTTCATGCTGAGAGGTCCAGGGCTGGGGACAGCTTTTACTTTCATCTGACATTGTCGTATTTCTTGTCAATACCCCATGTGGTATTTATGGCTTTGCTGTAGTAAACACTGTTTTAGACCTTATGTTGAAGAACATTGTTGATGGAGGAGCTAAACATATTATCAGATAAAGACAGGAACATAAAACAAGTCAAATTTTAATTTCCCCTTTCAACTTCAGGAGTCTGGTCATGTAAGATTGTTGTTAGAGGTTAAAACTACGTTAATGTGATTTCCATATTATAAAGTCCACCCTCATTTTGAGGTCCTGGCTCCTGTTTGCCTTACTAGAATCATGCATCAGAGTTCTCTTTACAAAAGGCATAAGTTTGAATAAACAATGTAACACTTCAATAAATATGTGATCATATCAAATATATAACATGAAAAATGTATAATTTATACAGTTCCTATTTATATGGCTCCTATTAGAAATGGGTGAATTTTATATCATCATACTGTAGAAATGAATTATGTACAGACATGTGGGTCTGTTTTAGTGCATTCAGCTGAATTTAATCTTTTTATTATAGATTAGAGACTTCTGAGTCTGTTTCATCTTTGTATCTGCCCAGTTCCTTAAGTACGTATTGAATGATTAAATACATGAAAGAGTGAATAAATTTATAAATGAACTAATGAATATATCGATACCTAGTATTTCTTTAGGAAAAGCAGTTAGTTAGCACATATTGCCTTGAGCTTCGTACAGTATATTCCCAAATAGACTTTTACTTTTTTATATCCTTTAAATTAATTGATGTTTTTTAATTTTAAATTTTTTAAAATTATTTTTGTCATTGATTAGAATTGAGCTATGTGAAATTATAATCACCTTTAAAATAGTGTCAGTTTCTATTTATACCACTTCTTTTATTATCCTGATATCTTTATCACTGGACATTTTTTTAATAGATAAGAAAAAGTAATACACTTTCCTTTCCTATTTAGGCACTGTGTGAATACGAAGCTCTCTCATTTCAATTTATTTTTACTACTTGCAGAGTTCCTTTGCCAAGATTTCTTTTCAGCTCAACTCTTACTGTCCTGAATTTTAAAGTAAAAGGTATTCCCTCTGTTACCCAAATTGCATCTTAGACTATCCAGCTGGCACAGGGATGGGATAAGTGACACTGAACCAGCTCTTGACAAGAGGTAAGACAACAGCCACTAGTTTGCCCACCCCCCCCCCAGGGGTAAAAAATGAATAGATCTTTATCCCTTTTCTCTTCTCCTCACTCCCCTGTTCACCCTTTCCTTTCATGTGTTTGATTTAGGAGGATGGCTTCTGTTACTGTTCATCAAGTGGAAAAGCTCAGCTCCCTGTGCTGGGAACTTTGTGCCATGGGCTGCTAAGGACGATAGATAGTATCACCCCCTAGGAGGATTCCATGGAGGTTTGCTTGCCAGTCCACCCATTACTCAAATCAAACCACCCCTGACCGGGAGCCCTTTGTGGCTCTTTGTTGTGTTTCTTTTTTTAACTCCCCAGCCAGATGGTCACTTGGAAGCACTCTCATTTCTCCATTGTTTTGTAAGAATGGTCTACATTCCCTTTACTCACAGACGTGAAGACCTGGAGCTAAGTTTGCATCCACATGGAGAAATCCAGAAAATGAGTTAAGTCAAAAAATAGGAGACCCTTTCCGACTGTGATTCTCTGGATGCAGTAGGACTCCATGGGTATGCACATGCCACCTTTTCTTAATCCATGCATGAGTTGATGGGCACTTGGATTGATTCCTCATCTGTGCAGTTGTGAATTGTGCTGCAATAAACATTCGAGTGTAGGTGACTTTTTGATATAAAGGCTTTGTTTCCTTTGGGTAGATACTCAGTAATGAGATTGCTGGATCGAATGGTAGGTCTACTTTTAGTTCTTTGGGGACTCTTTACACTGTTTTCTATAGAGAGTGAACTAATTTTCAGTACCACCAACAGCGTATGAGCATTCCTTTCTCTCTGCATATGCCGACATCTATTGTCGACTTTTTAATAAAAGCCATTCTAACTGGGGTAAGGTGATATCTCACTTTAGTTTTACTTTGCATTTCCTTGGTGATCAGTGATGTTGAGCATTTTTCATGTCTGTTGGATACAGGTCTGTTTTCTTTCAGAAAGCTTCCGATCATGTCTTTTGTCCACTTTTTGATAGGGTTGTTTTTTCTTGCTGATTTGCATGAGTTCTTTAAGATTCTGCTTGTTAGCCCCTTTGTTGGATGTGTAGCTGTGAATGTTTTCTCCCATTCTATAGGTTATCTGTTTGCTCTGTTGATTGGTTTCCTTAGCTGTGCATAACTTTTTAGTTTAATAAAGTGTAGTTCATTTATTTTTTGCTATGATTGCCATTGGGTCTTATTCATAAATTCTTTGCCTAGGCTGATATCTAGAAGAGTTTTTCCTGCATTTTCCTCTTGTTTTCATGCCTTACATTGAAATCTTTGATCCACCTTGGATTAACTTTTGTGAGTGGTAAGAGATAGAGGTCCTGGGGCAGCTCCTGTGGCTCAGCGAGTAGGGCGCCGGCCTCATATACTGAGGGTACTGGGTTCAAACCCAGCCCTGGTCGAACTGCAAAACAAAAACAAAGACAAACAAACAAATAGCCAGGTATTGTGGCAGGCTCCTATAGTCCCAGCTACTCAGGAGGCTGAGGCAAGAGGATTGCCTAAGCCCAAGAGCTGGAGATTGCTGTGAGCTATGTGACACCACAGCACTCTATCGAGGGCCATAGAGTAAGACCGTGTCTCTATTGAAAAGAAAAAAAGAAAGAAAGGGGTCCTGTTTCATTCTTCTGCATGTGACTGTCTAATTTTCCCAGCACAATTGACTGAACAGGGCATCTTTTCCCCAGTGTACATTATTGTCTGTTTTGTCAAAGATCAGTTGGCTGTAGAAAGATGGTTTTATATTTGGGTTATCTATTTTGTTCCATTGGTCTATGTCTCTATTTTTATTTATTTATTTATTTATTTATTTATTTATTTATTTATTTATTTATTTATTTATTTTTTGCAGTTTTTGACTGGGGCCAGGTTTGAACCCACTACCTCTGGTATATGGGGCCGGCGCCCTATTCCTTTGAGTCACAGGCACTGCCCTTTTTATTTTTTTATTGTTGGGGATTCATTGAAGGTATAAAGAACTAGGTTATAATGATTGCATTTGTTAGGTAAAGTCCCTCTTATAACTGTGTCCTGCCCCCAAAAGGTGTGTCACACACTGTGACCCCCATTCCCCTCCCTTCTTCCCTCTTTCGGCTCTTCCCTTCCCCCACCCCCTCCCTCCTTCCCTTTCTCTGTTCTCTCTTTCCAACCTTCTCCCTCTCTCCTTCCCTCTCTCTGCTCTCTCCTTCCCCCACCTCCCATGTACTAGGTCATTAATTGTCCTCCTATCAGAATTGAGTACATGGGATTCATGCTTCTCCATTCTTGTGATGCTTTACTAAGAATAATGTTTTAATGACAATTAATGACACGGTGAGGGGGTGAAGGTGAGAGCAGAGACAGAAAGAAGGAGGGAGGGGTGGGGAAGGGAAGAGCAGAGAGAGGGAAGGAGTGAGGAGGTGGGGTCTTGGTGTGTGCCACACCTTTGGGGGACAAGACACAATTGTAAGAGGGTCTTTACCTAACAAATGCAATCAGTGTAACCTGGTTTCTGGTACCATCAATGAATCCCCAACAATAAATTAAAAAAAAAAAGGAAATACACTCCCTTAACCTTTATGAGATTAATAAAAAAAGTTTGAGACTAAAATCTGACAAGGAAAATATGAGAAAAGAAAATTACTGGTCAATTTCACTGAAACTGGATGTAAAAAAAAGCAAACTAAACAATAGACAGGGTATTATTACCAAGTTGCCTTGGAAGCTTGGCTTAATAATAGAATATCAATTAATATCAATCAGTAGAAATTCACTCAATCATCTCAATATATGCAGAAGCATATGATAAAATTCATTTTCCAATCATGTTGAAACCCATAGCAAACTAACATCATTTGTGAGTTTTTTCTCCTAACTTTTCTTAGATTAAAAGAGAACTTGTGTAAAGAGTAAGGAATAACCATAAAAATATTCAGTAAACACCCCACCTAATAATGACATATCAGAAAACTCCCTTTGCAATACAAAGATGCCACTGATAATGTTTCTACCTAACTACGTACTGGGAGCCTTGAGAGAACATTTAAACAAACAAAAAGAAATAAAAGACAGTAAGGAATGAAAACTGTCACTACTTATAGATAATATGAATATATACACTGAAAATACAAAAGAATCTACAACGAGTTGTTGTTAATAAGAAGCATTAGCAAGCTAGCTAGATATAAAATCAACTTACAAGATCAATACATAACAGGAGCGGAACCATACAACAACCCTACTGTCTATCCATAACAATAGATAAAAAAATACTGTATTTATGTAATGATTTATATATAGCAATAAAACTGAATGAATTATGGTTACATGCAAATTTATGGATGAATTTTACAAGCAGAATGTTAAACAAAAAAGCAAGACACAAAGGAGTCATATATTACAATTTTGTTTATGTACAGTTCACAATCCACATACAGATTATGCCGAGTGGAGGAGCCAGATAGGAGAGTGTATATAAAGTATGGTTCCATTTATGCAGAGTCTAGAGCAGGGCAAACTCACCTATAGTGATAGAAAGCAGATTAGTGGTAGCCTGGGCCTAGGACTTGGAGATTTACTATAAATGGACATGAAGAAGTCTTTTGGAGTGATTGAAACTCTGTATCTTGATTAAGGTAGAGGTAACATAGGCATGTCCCTTTATAAAACTCAGTAAACTAATTTTAAATGGGTATGTTTTTGTACATGAATTATGCCATAGTAAATATAACATATTTACAAAAATAACAAATTTACAAAAAAAGCACAATGGTGCAACTTTCAGGAAAAGTAAGAAAATGATTATTGTAAAAGCCAGGGCAGTGGTTATTTTCAAGGAAAGAAATACATGGGGTCTGGAGGGCAATGCTGTAAAGCCTTGGCGATGTTCTATTGTTTGACCTGAATATGATTATTCATTAATTTTACTTTATAATTATTTTATTAAACTGTAAATATATGTTTCATGTACTTTATATGTGTGTGTTTCATAATAAAACAAAAAAGTGAAAACTTAAAAAAAAAAAGAAAGAAGAATGTGATCCACTTCCATCCAGGTTAATACAAAAGATGTAACGTCTCCATCTTATGTCTCTATTTTTATACCAAATCATGCTGTTTTGATTATTATAGCCTTGTAATATAGTTAGAAGTCTCGTAATGTTATGCCTCCAGATTTGTCCTTTTTGTATGAAATTGCTTTGCCTATTCAAGCTCTTTTCTGGTTTCAAACAAAGTGCAGAATTATTTTTTTCTGGGCCTATGAAGTATGACATTGGTATTTTGATGGAATTTAAATTGTTTGGGGTAGTAAAATTGGGCATTTTAATGCTGATTGAAGGATTTAAGTGTGAATGTCACATTTCTGGGTCATCCTCGATCTATTCTGCCATTATAAAAGACTCTGGCTATTTATAGGAGCCATAATCCACAAAGAATTTCAGGCACGAATATACCTATGAGATATCTTATAACTATTTCAAGGACCACATTGCATTCCTGCTCAGGTGGCTGGGTGTTCCCCCCGTTGTTTGTCAGCTGTAGTATCATTCACTCCAGTCTCTTCAGTTCCTTTTCATGCTGTTTTGACTCATTTTTAAAAATTCACTTCAGACATTAAAGAATAGCTCTTTATTCTTTTGACCCTGTAGCCCATCCTCCCAGCAAGAACACTGGACAGTGATGAGTCTTACTCTTTATAAAGTGGTTTCAACCCCCCCCCCCCCCAGGGAAAATGCAAACTTTTATTTCAAATGAGATTTTTCTACTCTGTTGCTCTGTGCGGGTGCTGAGATGGTGGCTTAGTTCACCGCCTTGGAGGAGGAATGTTTTCAGCCTTTCTCTTAAAACCAGACATACCACTACTAGCCATGTTCCTGCTGTGTCCCGCAAAACATTTCATGGTAATGGAATGTACCTGATAGCAATGTTTATAGCCTCCGATCCCAGGCATGTACAAAAAATTAACCTTTTGTCAAGGTCTACTGGTTTGAGTCAACATTCTTTACTGCTTATTTTTATTTCTTTATTTTTACTTAAGAACAGGAATACCTGTGCTTTTTAGAGCCTTACGTAGAATGAAACAGTTTTTCAAATGTGCATGGACTGAACATTGTATTTCTGTACCAACTGAATTATTATTATTATTATTTTTGGCCAGGGCTCGGTTTGAACCCGCCATCTCTGGCATATGGGGCCGACATCCTACTCCTTTAAGCCACAGGCACCGCCCAACTGAAGTATTTCTTTTTTTCCCCCCCAGCTGAAGTATTTCTAATAGGGAGTTGGAATGTTACTCCCTTATGGAGTTCAAAACCCTTATCTTGGTTCACTCCCCACCTATCCTAACCCTATGCCTATTCCCCCTCAAGTGTACATAGTGTTTTCATCTCATCACTCCTTTGTAGCTATGGTTTGCACTGCTGAGATGTCCTCTTAGCCTTATTTCTTTTATGAACTTTTGTTTTTCTTTCAAAGCTCCGTGCACACATCACCTTCCCTGAGAGGCCACCTCTGATCCTCATGAGCAGATCTAGCTGCTATTCCCACAAGCCCATGCTAGGACACTCAGGCTCCTTTTGAGCATTTAGTTCTAAGTATTGTCATTGTTTGATCTTATCATTCAGTTCATGGTCCCTGACAAGTCAGAAGCTCAGTATGAGTTTATTATCTTAACCGACAACCCCAAACGATTTTAAATAGCTAATGGAAAATATTTCAAAGTTTCCCAGCCAGTTCTTTCCCATGCCATTTGTTCATTGGAATCCTGTAACGGCTTCAAATACCAGGAGCAACTTCAGAGTGGCTGATCTCTGTGCCAGTTTTGCATGCACTGAATGGAAAGTAATCCCTGTCTTTTGTCATACACCCTGGAAGCCATGGTGACCACAATGGGAAGATCTCAGGTCCATTTTCTGTATGTGATGACTGTTCCTATCATCACCCACTGGGAATATTAGCAATAGTGATATACACAAGTCTACCTTTTGTCATGTCCACTTAGATTATGTGACCTTAAGCAAGTGTCTATTCATGTCTCAGGGCATGAAAAAAGTATATATCCTTTATAATCACACAAAGAGTGAATCTAGGCATTTGAAGTGAGAGGTGGGCTGTGGAGTTCTAGGTTCTGTGGGGAGAGTGGCAGATATGATGGGTAGAATCTGAGTAAGGAGTCCTCTGGTGCCTTCCACAGTTCTTTATGGGCTAGGGGAGTGAGAAGGCGGCAGTGCAACCCACAGTACTTAGGGACATAGCACCATCTAGTTATTTATTCCTGCACTTGTTTATTCATTTGCTGAGCTGAACACTCCATTTGGGCAGCCACTTGCTGGGGGTCAAAGCCACAGGGATGAAACAGAAAGAGGTTGTGTCCTCATGGTGCTTCCAATCTAGAAGAAAGGGCAAGGCCCGGTGCAGCAGCTCAAACCTGTAATCCTAGCACTCTGGGAGCCGAGGGAGGTGGATTGATTGAGCTCAGGAGTTTGAGACCAGCCTGGGCAAGAGGGAGACTCCATCATTACTCAAAATAGAAAAATTAGCTGGACATTGTGGCGGGTGCCTGTGATCCTAGCTACGTGGAAGGCGGAGCCAAAAGGACACTCGGGCCCTGGAGTTTGTGGTTGCTATGAGCTAGACTGATGCCCCTGTACTAGCCTGGGAAAATGGAGTGAAACTCTGTCAAACACACTCACACACAGAAGAAGAAAGGGCAAAAGTGATGACATGATTCGTTTTTACTACGTTTTTGATAAGTGCAGTAAAACTAATATTCTGGAGTGCTATAAGGGCACAGAATGGTGGAGGTAGGTATTCACTTGGAGAAGTTTTCTAAGGAGGTGACATTTTAAGGTGAGTTGAAGGATAAAGCAGGCAGGCAGATAAAGGGGACAGAACACAGGGAGGACAGGCAGAGGCAGGAAGGTGAGGGGGATCAAAATCTCTGTCCAGGTGGACGGTCTCACTTCTGTGACTCTCCATGGATTTGCCATCGATGACTAACAGGATTATCTTTCGTCCTCTTTTTTAAAGCTTGAATCATGCAGAATAAAAACTAAGTCTTTATCATTTGGGATGACTTTTTAAAAAAACATTTGGCTAGAGGAAGACATGCAAAGGATTAAAAGTGTGTGTGCTCATTAGGAGAAACACAGAACATTATCCTTAGTGAAATAAGCCAGTCATAAAAGGCAAACACTGCATAAATCTATGGATAAGAGATGAGCTCATAGACTCAGAGAGGAATGGTGATTACAGGTTAGAGAAAGGGGGAGTTGGAGAATTGCTAGTCAATGGTCATGGAGTATCAGTTAAACAAGATGAATGAGCTCTAGATATCTGCTGTACAACATTAAGCCTATAATCAACAAAAATGTATTACATACTTAAAAAATTTGCTGAGGGCACATCTCATGTTACATATTCTTGCCATAATAAAATAAAAAAAGATGAATTCAAATTGGAATGAGATGAAAGCACAGAACACTCCAAAATTATTTATGTTTATACTTTGTATGCTCATTTTGCTACTTATGGAGACAATAAGGAAGGGAGATAAATGGAGAGAATTTCTGGAACGAATGACTGGAGAGAAAAAGGCACAGAAAAGAAAACAAATAGCGTGCAAAGTGATGAACTGTGTGTACCAACTCTTTTAAAAAATGATTTTGTCCTTTCTTGCTGGAGCATCAAGGTTCAGACAACTATTTTTTATCATTCCTTCATGATATAAAAATTATTAGGTTAGTCTGTGTTCAGAGCCCTCAATTTTATTTTTTATTTTGCTATCCCCGAATAAATTATTCTCTAGGTTTCAGTGCCCGGACTCATGTCATCGTGAGGGCTGGGGAAAATGCAGGCAGATCTCCAGTGCCCTGAGACTGCGCTCTGGAAGGCAAAGAGGAGGGCGGGAAAGTCACAATAGCCCAGGAATAGCGGCAGCAGTTGTGGATTTTGGTTTTGGCTGCAATGTGCCCTTTAAGTCTGACAGGTCTGACAGGCCTCGACTGCTCATGGGGTCGGAACTGGTGACAGACACCAATTTCCTTACTCTAGGCAGCGAGGGGACGGGTAAAACAGGCGGGTTGATGCTCGGTGGTAACCCAGTTAACTCATCCTTAAAGGGATACCAGGGTGTGACATCAGTTGATAATAGCAGTGACATTTTGGATTTCTGGTGAGTGGGTCAATTGATTTTAAAATATGAGATGAAAAGGTGGAGGAGAGAATAGTCACTAGTTATATGAGATGACAACAGCAGTCAAATAACACACCTAACTGTTGGACATTAGACAGAAAAATGTGGACACACAACAGACTTGCTGTTAATTCCAAGAGCATTTTCCCATGATGCTTAGCATTTGTGATAGACTTAAGAATGGTTCCAAGCTACGTACCATGGAAGAGTCAAAGCTAGTAAGAGGTCTGAGCACCTTCTGAAAACAGATGTTTGAAAATCCAAGGGAGGCATTGGAAATAAAGTTCGTGAAACTAGAATCAGGAGCATCTTGAACTTTAGTTAACTCGGAGTGTATAATCAGATGAGACAAGAAATCACTGTTCAGTGAACACATTCCCTGACATGCCCCAATGGGTTCCTCTTTCCATCGAAGTGTGTCAAAAACCAGTCTTATTACTTTATTATTCTACTTCTTATCCAAATGATTTCATCTTCCAAACGATGTCAGAGACAAGTTTACTAAGCTAAATAAGAAATTTCAGTTAATGTCAAAAAGGTATCTCATTCTATCTGGATCCTGTAAGATGGCTAGATATTATGCTCAAAAAAATTAAAAATTATAAAATAATTTTGGCATTTAAAAACATATAACATGTTTTGTAAGTAATATATGAGAGGGCTTTAGTAACCTTTACAGGGTTTCTTTTTTGCATCATGAAAGTTCTAATTCATTTTTTCCCTTAATTCCTATTAAAATATTAAGGAGCCCACATTTGAATTTAAGAGAACTAAGTGGGTGTCTTGTACTTATAAGAATAAAAATATCTTTCTTTGCTAGCACCCAAATTGAATATATTCTTGGTCAAAACACTCCGGGCTAAGATTTAAACATTCTTTCTCTGGTATTAATGAGAAATGACACACCCACACAAAACCAACAGACTTCTAAGAATTTTTTCTTTAAATCGTCACTAACTATATTTTCAAAATATATCGTATGATAGAAATGCTCTGATTTGGGACATAGAGGATGGAAAATGAAATGATTTTACAGAGTGGGAAGAAAGCCAGAGCGGCATACTAAGTCCGCCTGCAGCTTTCAAGTCTACCTGTTGAAATCTCACTCAGGCTCTGTTCAAGGATAATCTTGAGCAAGTTACGTACATCTTCTGAACCTTGGTTTTCCTTCCTGAAAAATGAGTGATAGTGGTTCCCACTTAATAGGGTTTCATAAGGATCAAATAAGTGAATGTGTGTACAGCTCCCTGAAGGGAGACATATATATATATATAGATATGTTTATACCACCCCCTCATCTATGAGCTTGAACACATTATCTTCTTTTCACACATTACTGACCAGTCACAAATTACACAGTAACATGTACGGTTTCTGCATAAAATTGCTGGTCAACAGTGTGTTAAGAGGAGGCAATTCCTATGCTGATTCAGAGATTTTTCTTTGAGTCAATTAATGTGATTGAAATATCATTCACTCCCCCCCCACCCAACCTCCGGCTTTGTTAAGGCATAATTGACAAATAAAAATTATATGTATGTGTATGTTCTCATCATTCACTTTTATCACCTGGTTGTGTCAGATAGAAGAGATGGTAGGAAAGGGGCAATCTGCTTTTACAAGATGAATTTCCTCTCTGGCTTCTGTGAGGGGACACACCATTCCATGATGTGTTTTTCTTCCTCAACTCTTGGCCCTTTGTCACTCCCCCTCACTCTTCATCTCCTACTCAGATGCTTAACAATTGGGTCAAGGGGAAATCACACTAAATTGCTGTGGGCTAGACATGAGGGAACGATTACTTACCGGAGATCAGGGAGAGTGTTGGGTACCTGAGTTCTGGGGCGATTATTTCCTTAGTTGATTCTGTGGTCCTGGCACAGATTCAGGGACACCTTGTACCCGGACTTGCTGTGATTATGCCAAAATGAGCCCATAGCTCTGCTTCTTTCCTCCACACAGAACAATCTAAGGGCTGCAGAGGACATGTAAGTAAGAGGAGGTCCTTCATGCTAAGGAATGAACCTTTGCAAACACACACCATTCACTGACACCTCCATGGAGATCTGTGATGAGTGCTATGAGCACCACTGCTCACAGAATCAAAAGACAGAAGATACTGTTGTATAATCAAAAATCTTCATGAGACTTATCTTTGGGGAGTTTTCTTTCTCATGGTCGTAGAAGTAAACTACAAATAAAATAATCTCGACCCACGAACGGATTGATAAATTGTGGTACCATATACCATGGAATATTATGCAGCCTTAAAGAAAGATGGAGACTTTACCTCTTTTGTGTTTACATGGATGGAGCTGGAACATATTCTTCTTAGCAAAGTAGCTCAAGAATGGAAGAAAAAGTATCCAATGTACTCTCCTGCCATTTCTAACTGTCCTCTTGCTTTAGATTTCCGCCGCTCTTTGATTTGATCAAGTCATACTCTGGACAGTTATCTTGTTCAAATTCAGAGCTTCCCATTTCATTACTGTACCCCAAATTCCATAATCGTATCTCATTCCCTTTTTATGAAATTTAAATTATTTTGAAAGTCAAACAGATCCTACATTCCAGCATAAGTCTTTCTTCTTTATTCACATTTCCCCTCCTCTCTAGGATCCACTTGCACTTCCATTTCCCCAAATGCCTATATTGTATGTCCTAACCTTGAAAACACTTAAATTTTATTCCTTAGCTATTCGACTTCTCATTCTTAAAACTGGGCTTTCTGCATAAAACCTTCCTAGGTTTTTGTTTTTCTTGTCTAGTCCCCAGTCCATCCCTCTGCTTACCATAATTTGTGCCCAGTTTAATTGTTTCTTGTTTTTGCTTAAATAACTTAGTTCTTAAAACTGCAGTTACACTTTCTACAGTGATAACAGCTGTTTTATAACTCCTAGGGGTCAGGAAACTTTTATATCTCTACTGATGAGTACAGGGAACTTTCAACAAATTTATTCTTTATTAATGACCACATCTATGTTTAATTAAGAGAGGAAATACAGGTAACGTCGTAGTGATAAGGCCAGGCCCCTCACCCATTTTCAGATCTTGGCTCCACTACTATTAGCTGTTACTAACAAGTGAGTAACCTAACTTCTATTTACTTTGCTTAGGAAAAATGACTACTATAACTTTCTCTGAGCATAGTTGTAAGAACTGCATAAAGGAATTTGCAAAATGTGTAGCATATCATCAACACTCAAATGTTAGTTATTATTATTATTGTTACAAAGGAGAGAAGCTTATTGAAGTTCACTATTTTGCCTCTTCTGAGGCATAATTACATTCTCATTTTAGAACAATGAGAATAGGGTAGGACATATTTGGAAAACAGTCTTTGCTGTATTTCCTAAGTGACATGTAGTAAATGACATGAAGAACTGGAATCTCTTGTGTTCTGAGGACACACAAATTCAGATATTTCCAAGTACATGTATCATGGAGGAATAAAGTGATGATTCACTAGGCTTTTTATCTCACGTGTCCCTTGTATTTTACTAGTTACAACTAGTAACTGTGTATTGACAAAAGATATTAATGATTACTTCCAGGAAGCTATGATTTAGCATTAGGTCCAGGTTTTTATCACATCTCCCTCACCTTCCACTTTGAGTAACCACTGATGGACTATCGTGGAAATTATATATGTGGGAAAAGCAGTTGGTCTCTGTCTTTTCTACCATTCAGTAATTTCTTACTGCACCATGTCATTGAAAGATAGGCGATGCAGGAGAGTAATAGATCCACATTTATTAGCCTGTTCTCTGCCTTAATGAAGAGTTTGGAATTTATATAGAGGTATTTGTTATGTTTCTTATGATGGCTTCTTATTGTTTCTGGTTGGATTTATTTTAATTAATAAACATGAACAATGAACTCCCTTAACTTTTGAGAGTATCTGGAAAGAGTTTTTTTGTTTTTTTTTTTTGTAGAGACAGAGTCTCACTTTATCACCCTTGATAGAGTGCCATGGCGTCACACAGCTCATACCAACCTCCAACTCCTGGGCTTAGGCGATTCTCTTCCCTCAGCCTCCTGGGTAGCTGGGACTACAGGCTCCCACCACAACACCTGGCTATTTTTTTGTTTTACAGTTTGACTGAGGCCGGGTTTGAACCTGCCACCTTGGGTATATGGGGCCAGCACCCTACTCACTGAGCCACAGGTGGTGCCCTGGAAAGAGATTATTAAAAAACAAATTTCTACAAATCAAGTCCTGAGATGTTCCTGTGGCAAAGTGTTAGTATTTTTTTTTTTTGAGACAGAGCCTCAAGCTGTCACCCTGGGTAGAGTGCTGTGGCTTCACAGCTCACAGCAACCTCCAACTCCTGGGCTCAAGCAAGTCTCCTGCCTCTGCCTCCCAAGTAGCTGGAACTACAGGTGCCCGCCACAACACCCGGCCATTTTTTGCTTGCAGCCGTCATTGTTGTTTGGCGGGCCCAGGCTGGATTCGAACCCGCCAGCTCAGGTGTGCGTGGCTGGCACCTTAGCCCGTTGAGCCACTGGCGCCGAGCCAAAGTGTTAGTATTTTTGATGGGTGATAGTCATTGGAAAAAAAAATGATAACGATAGCAAGCAATTATTTCAAGTAACAGATATTTGAAATTACCAATAAAGCAGAACTTTTATGAAATATTTCAAAAAAAGAAACAGACAAAAGAGCCATATTTAATTTCTTGGAAGAATGTTATGTACTGAAAGCAGAATGTTAAATAAAAAAGTTAATTTAAAATGTCTTACTATATTATTGTGAGTTAGAAGTTGGTATTTGTTAAAATATGAGATCTAACACATGAAATTATTGTTAAGCACTAACAATTGAAGCCTAGAGAAAAGATAATTAAAGTCTTTATGTGTGGATCCCTAAGAATTGCCTTACATGTGCCAAGCCACATGATAAAGTATAAAGGAGAATAATCTTTGAAAAATATCAAGAGAAATCATGTAAGTTCTTACTTACATGTTATTTAAGAGGCAAAATACTTCCCCACTATGAAAATTCATTTTATAGGGTCCTCTCTGTCTTCTATTTTTCTCTCTCCATGTAAAGCTATCTTAAAATGTAGGAGAATTGCAGTGGAGGTTTAGAGACAGTTTTGCCAGTTGCCTATTGCTATGGCTTGAATGTGTTTCTCAAAAGTTCATGTGTTTGAAACTCAATCCCCAATGCAACAGTCATAAAAGGTGGGGCCTACTAAAAGGAGATTGGTCATGAGGGTGTAGCCCTCATTAATGGATTAGTATTGTTATATCTGGAATGGTAAGTGATTGTGAGACTGAACTGTTATGAGTTTGGCCCTTTATGCCTGTCTATTTCATGTGGTCTCTTCTGATTTCTGTCTTCTGTCATGGGATGACCCTTGGCCGATGGTCATGCTTGGCTCTTGGACTTCCCAGCCTCTAAAACCATGAGCCGAATGAACTTAATGCTCTTCATAAATTACCTTGTTTGTGGTTATAGCAGCAGAAAATGTACTAAGGACCTACTCACCATTCATTTTTGTCTCCTTTCTCTAAAGTCCAGTCTCATAAAAGTTATAAGATTTAAGTAGTATTATGTAGGATTGATCCTAGGCTAAGCTTCAGGAATAGATTCTGATTGTTACAAACCACCTTAGTTCAGAATTGAAGATAAAACATGTCTAAGTAAACGAGCACAGGATATATATCTGATTACAGGGATTGTAGTAATATTGTTCTTATAGTTGAGCTCAGGAATATTGCTTTATGGTTTCAAAAATATGACCCTTATTCTCCCACTAGTTGGAAAACAAGATTACTTCAGCTCTATTTTCAGCCATTTTGCAAATATGAGGTTAGCAAAGCTGAAGATGATGTGCTAAAAGTAACACCAACACAAGAATGAGGTCAGAGCCCAAGGACATGACTTCTTTCTTTAGCAAGACAAAATTAGTCTTTTATGATCTGGCTTTGCACACCTTTTCAGCCTATCTTCAGGTGTTCCCTACATTTGCTTTTTAACCCAAGCCAAATAATCCTGCAGATAATTCCCAGATAATCCCACACTTTTATTTGTATCCTTCTCTCACATTCTTTTTTCTAACAAGTCTGTGTACCTAGATTCTTTTGTTTAATTATGTTCCTTGAGTGCCTTACCATCATTTATTATTCTTTCAGCCTTAACTCTGGGATAACTGTCTCTGAAGTAGTCCCTAATATCTTACACCCTGGCTACATCTACTGATTACGGTGTTCCTCCTTAGTGCCCCTAGAAGACCTTGGGAAAGCTTCTATATTGAAATTTAAGTGGGGATTTTAATGACTTTTCTTACTGGAGCAACCTGAGAATAGGTATTTGTTATCACTGTTTCCCAAGAACCACCCCTTCTTCTCCAGTGGTTCCATAGCAGGATTTTGTATCCGTGCTGTTCTTTATAATTGAGATGTAGCAGCATTTTGATATAGTGCCCAGTATTCAAAACTGGTAAAAAAAAGTTATGCTTCAAATGGCATCAGGTGAAAAAAAAAATACTGACTTGGGTTTGCAATATCATCTTCAGTTATTTCAAAATAAATCACTTGTCTTCAAAGTGATATTTGTCTGAGACTAAAAAAACTTGGATTCTAATATTACCTGTCATATTTTCATGATTATCAAAATCCCATGTCAAATGACTTGTTGAGAAAAGTATTTGGGAAAATAAACCGCACAATGTAAACAGAGTCACCCCTGAGTTCATTTCTCTCTCTTCGCAGGTCGGCCTGCCCCAATTATAATCTTCCATTAGGGAAGGGAACTCTCATAAGGATCGTGTATGGATCTGTGGAAATCTGCCAGTGATTTAGAATAGTCAAATTGAAGGTCTAAGTGCTAAGAGGACATCAGGAACCTTGTGCATGAAGTACTTTACTAGTGTCATTTGACTGTGGTTATTATTATTTATGCACATAGTTGTGATCTCTGGCATCTTAGAATCTCCCCTGGAGTTCCCAGTAAGCCTCTTACCTGTAATAGTATCTACAGACATTCTTTGCTTTGTGTTCCCAGTGTTGAGAAGGTATTATTGGAAGGAATTATTTTCTTTCTTCTTATCATTATTGAAGTTTATATCTGAAGACCTGAGGACTGTCTGTATTTCATAGAATGTAGATTTGTTTTTTTGTATAATATATATCTTTCCAGAATAATCTATTTTCTGAACAATAAATGTATGTTATTAAAACATCACAATTTAACTTATCCTCATAAATATCCTAGTGAAAAATGATTATGAAAGGTCTCTCTTTATAGTTAAAATTTCTAGAAGAAAAGATTTTGTCAAATTGATGTCATACAATCAAGCCAAGCTTGTATTTTTATGACAAAACACTAATTGATTCAGCAATACGTGATTGGATTTGCTTGAAAGCAGAGCTAAGTGTGTCTAGAGAAAAGGGTTAGGCCTTCCACTTTCATTTCCAGAGTCACATATCCAAACATGGTTTGTAAAAAATTGGGGGTTGATCTCCAATGACGATTCCCCCAAAACTTGTTAAAACTCCTTTTCAGAACAACCAGAGGCTGGATGAACTCATACTGGTGTCTCAACTATTTCTTAGCTGATCAAAGAGCATCCTTTCTTTCAGCATACCCCACAAACATTCTCCCCACCCTAACACACACACACACACACATACACACACTCACACTCACTCACTCATAAATCAGACAGTGCCTATAGAAGAGGCCTTGCCCATTTGTATCATAAAGTAAATTTTAAAATAAGGTACATCTTATGTAGGACCAAAAATGGCCTATGATGTTTCTTAGGTGTTTAGTTATCAAATAAGAGCAAATTGGTTAATTAAATACAATGCATGTTTGTGGTACTACATGTTTTTGTGGACATGAAAATACATTCACTTTCTGTTATCAAATGAATAAGAACAGTTAACACACGTATTGTTTGATGTGATTATTTATAAATTAAATGTGTATGTTAATACCGCTACACATGCATACAACATAGAAATATATACATGTACACAGATGTATATATACCTATACATTATTTAAGATATTAACTGAGTCAGCTGTAGGGTATTTGCTTATTTTGCTTGCTATTTTCTAATGTTTTCTGTGGTGATCGTGAAGTATTTATAAAATGAATAAATCTTTTCTGGTGTCCTTTTAAAAGCTAGTGATTGGTAAGGGTTCTTGGACACAGAGGCTCAGGGCTCTGAAAGGATATTGTTATGATTATGATTATTATACTATGATGACAGCCTCGACTAAGTTTACCTGGAGGACAAGTGAGCCAATGTACATAGACAATGTAATGTCTGACCTTTAATTAGGAGAGGCCACTGATATATACATACCCATGCAGAGCAAATTCAAGTAAAATGCTTATAATAAACTACCATGGAAAGTATGCTTAAATATAAATCAATAGTATATGTTATGCCACAAGGCAAAGCTGCTAGGATTTTTATAAGTCTCCATATACTTATGTATCTTATTCCTTAATATTGCCAGTTTCTTATGTGTTGAAATGGAGACTTGAAAACATTCTCTTTATAGTGAATTTTACAAAAGTAACAAATTTTCTAAATTCCACATCTGTTTTTGTATGGGTATATGTGTGTATTTACCTGGATATTGAATTTGAAATATTTAAAAATTACTGAATATTCAAGAATCCTCGGTCTTTAGCAAAATTTGTAATTGTATTTTTTTCATAAAACAAATATCCTCACCAATTTACTATAATAGTGTTTTGTTATTCTATTACTAGAGTTTCCTTCCATCTTTGGAAACACCAAACTGAAGGGTTCATTCCTCTTGGAAGCCACTAGAGGTGAATTTCAGTGGTGTTATGGAGACTTCTGTAAGAATAAAGAATTATCCAGGGTTTATTCTAGACAAAAACAAATTATGCATCAGCGCAGAGCTGCGTACGCTACAAACCCAAGGAGATTCAGAGGTTTTTGCCTCACCTGTGATGACAGTGATTTCAATATGACAGTAATCTTTGAGGCTCTGAAACCTTAATGCTCCATGGTGGGCATACGGTTTGCCATGGAATTGCTGTGCAGGCGACACATTGTATTTCTTGTTTGGTATCAGTGCAGCTCCATATGTTTTAGTGGGCACACTACCAGACACTTCATGCTTTGTTAGAAAATCAGCTCTGAGCCATTGCTACATCTTTTATTCACCCTTCCCAAGTGTGAGAAGCAGTAATGATCAAAAGTTTTTTCCCCATGTATAACTCATATGATTTTGATGGAAAGCACATTGCAATTGTCTGTAGCAGGAGAATATAGTTAACATTATACATTTTAAAATAACAATAGTAATTGTGTTTATATAAGTCTGTTAAATTTGGAATGTTGGGCCCTTTAGGTAAAGATTTTGGAAACAGTTTTTAAATGACCTTTGAGGCTTGAACTTTAGCTACTCCTTGACACAGAGCTTTACAATGTATTTTATCAATCTGTCAATAGAAGTCCTGTGGACCGTCCTGAAGAGGAAATCCATGGGGCACTTGTATTCTGTATTTAAGATTTAGGCAGCCATGCCCATCATGGATTTTAAGGCTATGTCTAAAATACTGCTTTGCCTCCTTGGTTTAGCAATTCCGCTAATTTAAGAAACGTGAAAGTTATTTGTATCCAGGTACAACTCATGTTTGATAATTAATATTTTCTATTATTTATCATTTTTTATTATTTTTTTTGAGACAGAGTCTCACTTTGTTGCCCTTGGTAGAGTACTATGGCGTCACAGCTGACAGCAACCTCAAAATCTTGGGCTCATGTGATTCTCTTGCCCCAGCCTCGCAAGTAGCTGGGACTGCAGGCGCCCGCCAAAATGCCTGGCTATTTTTAGAGATGAGGTCTCACTCTGGCTCAGACTGGTCTTGAACGTGTGAGCTCAGGCAATCCACCCTTCTTGACCTCCCAGAGTGTTAGGATTACAGGCATGAGCCACCATGCCCTGCCCTCTTATTGCACTTTTTAATCTACATTTCTATATGAGTATTTCTTTGGCAATTAAGTTGAGCTGTGTGTTTTTCCTTATTAGAATTTCTGATCAATAAATAAACTTTAAAGAGAGAAAACCCAGGGAGGTCTTACATAAAGAAATAGATGTATATATAATGACAGTAGTCAGTATTCCTTTTTTTTTTTAAATACATGTATTTTATTATTCTTCATTACATTATTTCCCCCCCACCCCTCCATGGTAAGACAGAATTGATTTACAGAAAAGAATACAGAAAACACCAAAGCTCCTGGTAGAGGGAGAGATTTCAAGTGGG